>JAFIRS010006646.1:0-34128 GCA_018342105.1 Gonioctena quinquepunctata | reverse complement strand
TTGGACTAGTTGTTACTGTAAATATCTATCCTATAAAAGTAATCATTTTTGATGTGAGCTATGTAAATGACAACTATACAGTGCTTCTCAAAAGTCCCCTCCCCCCTCTTATTTTTGGAACGATTATACATAAACAAGTGAAATTTGGAAACTGAATATTAAAGGTTGTAAACTTCCCTACTAGGGATGATAGATGACGAAATCTTCAAAGATGACGTCACAAGGCCATTGTGACCAATAATTTTAAATAGAACCCTACGGCAAGCGACACCTCTTTCAAAAGGTATCGAAAAAACCTATTCAATGATATTTATTTTGTTTGTGTTTATGACAGTTTTAGCAACTTGCTTTAAAAAAACGCAAAGCTGTGGGTTAAAAAAATTCCAAAGCTGTGAATTAAATCGGTTTTTTTAATTCCCAATTCTAGTTTTGTAATTGTCCAAGTTTTTGTACATTTAATAATTTGTGTATTGTTGATCGAACGTTTAACTGTTTTGGCAGCTTTTGGTACTTTTAATATTTTTGTACACTTTAATAATTTGTTAAACTGTTGTGAGCCGAACATTTGAGTGCTTCAAGAAGCGAAATGGTACGTGATTTAGGTGATAAAGTAGCAGCGATCCTAATTCTTGGTGAAACTGGACAAAATATTCATGCAGCAGAACGCATTTTCAATGAGAGGTTTCCCGATCGCCCCGTTTCAAGGACTTATTTGAGGGAGCTTCTTCGTGAGTTTGAAACAACGGGTGGTATCAATGATGCGAAACGATCTGGCAGACCACAAATTTCTGATGAGAAAAAAATTGATATACTGGCAGAAGTGATAGTTCATCCTACTTCTTCAACAACTCACGTTGCATCTACCTGTGAAGTCAGTCAAAGTACAGTACACAGGGTGTTGAAAAAAAATTTCATCCATATAAATTAAAAATGGTTCATCAACTCTCAGACGACGACCCAGACCGAAGACTAGAATTTTGTGAAAATATGGAAACTAAAATTAACCAACAGCCAGAGTATGTCAAAACAGTTTGTTTTAGTGACGAAAGTACTTTCTATCTAAATGGAAATGTAAATACACAGAATGTGAGGTATTGGAGTGACGCAAATCCTCACCTGTTTCGTGAAACACATACCCAATTTCCCCCGAAGGTGAATGTTTGGGCAGGTATCCTGGGAAACCACAACGTTGGGCCTCTTTCTTCAAATACTAATTCAACTGGTGAGGTTTATCTGGAGCTGTTGCAAAAAGCAATAGAACCGTTAATCCTGGAAATTTTGGAAGATAATCCAGATGAATTCGGCAATTTGGAAATAACATTCCAACAGGATGGTGCTCCTTTACACTATCACGGTGCAGTAAGACGGTATTTGGATGAGGAGTATCGTGGTAGATGGATTGGACGAGGTTCAACGGAAAGGCCAGCTCGATCACCGGACCTCACACCTTTGGATTTTTTTCTGTGGGGGTACATCGAATCGAAGGTTCACGCCACTGAACCTGACAATATTGACGTTTTAAAACAACGTATTGTTGCAGAATGTGAGACAGACACATTTGCAAAAGTACGAGAAGAGTTTAAAAATAGGATATTTCACCGTCAGGAAGTAAATGGAGGTCACTTCGAGCAATTTCTTTAGGTAGATACTGATTCTTAAATCTGTAATGAATATCATACTGAATGGAATTTAAATTTTAATTTTTACTAATGAGCCATTTGAACTGCCATGAACACAAACAAAATAAGTATCATTGACTAGGTTTTTTCGATATCTTTTAAAAGAGGTGTCGCTTGCCGTAGGGTTCCATTTAAAATTATTGGTCACAATGGCCTTGTGACGTCATCTTCGACGATTTTGTCATCTATCATCACTAGTAGGGAAGTTTACAACCTTTAATATTCAGTGACCGAATTTCACTTGTTTATGTATAATCATTCCAAAAATAAGAGAAGGGAGGGGACTTTTGAGAAGCACTGTATATTATATTTGTTTAGTGACATTTCTCTAATGGAATAATCAAAATGGTTCACAGTGAGGAAGAAAAAGTTGGAATATATACTGTTATACACAAAACAACAGAAATAAACGTCCAGCAAAAAGTGCATATAGGGTGCTGTATCCAAATCGTCCAATACCGTCCGAAAATACATTCAAAAATATTTACCAAATGGTGAATCGTACCTTCAGTTTCGATAGAAAAAAGCGTGTAAATCAAGAAAACCAGAAAAAAAAGCTAGATATTCTGCTTCATTTCGAAGGTAAGCCTATTTATTTTAATTCGCAAGTAGACTTTTTTGAAACATTTTATTATTTTTAGAAAATTCTGACTGTAGTTAAAAAAATGCAGCCGATCAATTAGGTAAAACTTTTCCCAAAATCCAACGTACTTAAAAAAAGAACAACTACAAACCATAACCAACATTTCTATCTTGAACTAACATAGAATTAAAAAACTTATTAAACCATGTTTTAGCTAGATCTACCAGTATATCCGTTGACATATGAACATATGAACTGGCGAATGGACAAGTATCCGTAAATCCCTTGATCCCACTCCCCCATCTACAGAACATATAAAATTTCCCCTATACAAGTTCAACAGAGACTCATAAGACAAAATTGTTGGCCCTATAATTTATTATTATATATTAACAGGAGTTACTCATCAAGAAATACTCATCCCAGGAGTAGAAAATCAGTTATCAATTATGCATTAACAATAATCGTGGACACATTGAACATCTTTTATGAGTTATCATGTTATTGAAATCTCCTAAATAAATCTTTGATATCTATTTTGTATAAATATTTGAACTTTTTCTTCGTCATTGTGAACCAGTTTGATAATTCCATTGAAGAAATGTCACCAAACAAACAAAATATAGTTGTCATTTTCATAGCCTACTTTGAAATTGTTAACTTTTATAGGATAGATATTCACACTAACAACTAGTTTAATAAGTTATTCGACGTTTAATAACTCAAAAACGGTATAAGATAGGGGTAACTTATGGTATATTTTTGAATTCAGGAAAAATATCATTCCAAAAATTCAATAATGTATTTCATTTATTTTTTTCCCCTGAAGTCTACACGCTACTACGCTATTTTTGATAGCATTCTATCAAAATTCAGTCATAACTACATTACTTTCATCATTAACTGATTTTTCTATAGGCAATAATAACGATGATAAGGGGTGTCTCATTTATAGTGAATAACCCGGTACATAACAAACCTTTCTCAACACTCTCGGAAGTATGCTATCCAGATTCAAATATTCATCAAACATTTAGAAAACTTTCCAAGTGGTTCGTACTATGCCCTCCTTAAGTCCAGAATTCAGAAAACACAAAAGCATACAAGAACAAGTGCACCAAAAACTAATATTGATCGGAAAAGTCTTACAAACTTATGTCAAAATGAATATTTCCAGAAAATCTGAAAAAAAAATCCTGTTAGTTGAGAGTGAAATTGGGAGCTATGGAGTTAGCCATCAAAGTGGCCGTAGTGTCATGGAAAGTGAATGTCTTAAACAGCAAACCAGGTTCCTTAGACTTATCTGCACCTAGTTTTTGACCTGTACCAATTTATTTTTCGAAACAGCGTCGTGCATAAAATTACATGAAGGAAATCACAACTTGGGAACCATTCAAGATAACCCAACCAATTTTATTCCAGTCGATTCCTAAGGATTTAGCGCATGTTTTGGTATACCGAATACGGAGTCGATATTCCATCGCCTACTACGATTTTTTGATAATGACAAATTACAAATGGTAATAATTCGACTTTTTCAAATTTAACACCACATATTTCATTGCACCATTGCATGGAAATTTCCAATAGCTTTTTGTCGATATAGGGATTGTGGGGTCTACTTTGTGAAGTTTGCAAAATTTGTTGCAAAAAGAAAAAATGTTGATGTTTTTCTTCGAAAACAAAAAAGGAATCGAGTGAGCCACTGTCATAAAGTTTGATACATTCGTGTAATTTCGATCAATGTTCAGGTTTAATTGTTATTAATGAATTTAACTCGCTAAGAATTAGTGGATATTGGCAAAGCTGATAGAAATCCTTTATTAGTAAGCAGAATCTACCATAAAAAATATCCGTAAGCGAGAATTCCAAATTGAGAGATTGGTTGAAACTCACTGGTGGTGTGTCACCAAAAAGGAAATTGTTGATGGTTGCAAGTTTTATTGATGCTACAGAAAAATCAACACTCAAGAACTAGTGAAATACCGACGAAAACGGATATTCCACAAAGTATGTGAACATGATAATATTGAAACATAAGTTCCACCCTTATCATCTGAACCTACATCAAGAATTGTATGGTTATAATTTTGCGAACCGACTTGCGTTTTGTATTCAAATGAATGACATGATTGACGAAAATTATAATATTCATCAGAAACTTCTTTTTTTTATGGAGCAACGTTCAAGAACAATGGGTCGGTCAACAGACATTATATGCATTATTATTCAATAAAAAATCCTCACTGGTTGGAGACTGTTGATCACCAAAAGCGATGAGAAAGAATTATTGGAAATCACATTATTGGACCCTACGGACCAATATACTGAATGGTGAGAGGTATTTATGTTTCCTTCGTAAAAATATTCCCAGAATGTTCGAAGAAGTGGATCATAACATCAGACGGACCATGTGGTTCCAATTCGATGGTGCTGTAGTGAACCGGGTACCTCTATAAAATTGATTTTTCTAGGTACCACAGTTCTGAGAAATTGAGTACGTTAAATATCGATAGTTCATTTGTACGTTAGAGATGATTCAATATTCTACTAAAGAACAGTTGAATCTGATTGAGTGGATGATTATGTAGGATCTACTTGTTCACTATTTGCTGGAAAAGTGGAGTTGGCACATCACGTTACCTCCATATCGATTGAATGTATATAACCTATGGTATACAAACATAATGACTCATAACAACAACCAAAGAGTAGAGGTTCTGAAAATTCTCATCTTTGATTTGAGTATCGATATACAATTCCCTTATTTTCTGGTTATTTCTCAAATATTTCCTTCAGCCCCTTCTTTATATACCTCTTCAAAACAAGGTTATCGCATGTTGGGCATTCATTTGTTCTTCATGAATTATAACACACCGCCAAAAAAAACAATTGTTTTACTAGTATCAGTGAGCCACCTAGCGGCAAGAGGGTATACTACTTTCTCTCAGATTGATGAATTCTTTTTGCACCTTATTATTCTCATTATCATTATTTTCTGACAGTAATATAGGTTTTTCTAATATCCTGATAGACGCCATGTTCTCTTCGTGAGTGCTTCTGAAACAATGCATGCATGAGCACGAACAAAGCCGCAATAGAGAGTTTAATCCCAATGAAGTATTTATAACTTAATTCTGGGGTTTACACCAAAATAGAATTCTGGGTAGGAATATTGAACTTCACTCTACGAACACTGTAGGTGTGATGAAATATTATATTCTGATGGCATAAAAACAAAGTGCAATTTGACGAGACTTTCAAAGGGTATTTTATAATATACAGGATCCCGCAACCGCACTTCTCTATTTCATTGCTCCTTCAATTCAGTTCCAGAGTTCTCTTCGACAACAGAAATATTTACTCCCTGAAAATTATGTTTTGAAATTTTTCGACACATAAAATTTTCTCAAGGAGAACTTGTTGGATATAGAAGTGAGGCATAAAGAAATATAACTGTTGTGAAATTATGCAATAGAATCAAATTTTGTATAGTTCATAATATGAAGACATAAAGCACACATTTCATGGGTCCTCCAGCCCTATAAATAGCCAAAACTTATACATATATAATAAACTTCTTACATTTATCATTATTCAGTAAAATTACATTCCCTAAAGGATCCAGGGATGGGATGGCTCTGCCAGCAATAAATAATAATTCATTGTTCATTTTCAGCCAACGTGATTATAAAAAGTCATACTATACTCTAAATACATGAAATTCCGGTGGTTTTTGTCTGTCATTTTTGACAGATGTGTTACGTTAGTTTCATTGAACAATTATCATTTTTCTCAACTGTTTTATACGGAATCCTCCAAACAGCCTTTATCTATGATAGATGAATCATAGCTTCCAAGTCGGTTCAGTCTTGAAACATCTACCTCAATGAAGGAACACTAGTCGGCCTGTAGGCCTGTCGAGAGAATAGTGCGCGATCAAGAATTTTATTTTTCCATGATAATTTGATAGTATTATCCTCATTCTAGTGATACTAAAACTCTGATTGACGAATTCCCCACTGTCGGGAACCATTTGATTACAACCCTCTACTAAAGAATTAGTAATAAAGAAATCCATTGCACCACGATTTTATACTCTTCCAAAAATTTATGAGGCTGTTCTCACAATGAGACCAATAACATCATCAATAGACCCACCAAATAATGAAATCAACAAATATATTACAAAAATTTTAAAGTATTTTAAGATAAATATTACCAAAAAATTGTTGGCGCACCTATTGGTTCGAGTATATCTCCAATTCTAATTATTTTGGTATTCCCTGCATCAAAATGTTTGTTGATGACTTCATACTTTCTGTACCTCACCTTCGAAATGAAGAGGTTCTCTATATATTCAATAATTATAACAATAATTTGGAATCAACATTCGAAAAAAAACTTATTACTTCGTTTCTTCTCTGGTTATGGAACTGATTAGAACAGAAAATGACAAATCATCACATAGTGGTACAGAAAACATGTAAATAGTGAAGGACTCATCAATTATTTTTCATATCATCCAATAAAAATTATGTTACGTAGATTTTCTGTAATAACAAAATCTTGGGTGTACCTCGACCGAAACTCATTGGAGTCGGGAGTGGGTTAAAATATGTTGAGAAAAAATTCGTTGAGCGCCAAGTAATTTAGAAAAATCAAGAGGAACCAACTCCGGAAAAATCACTAAAAGGACTTAACAAATCTACTATAAGTTGAGCTTAAAAGTGCAAAAAGGCCGGACAAAACGGAGTTTGATAGAGCTCGTCCAGTATTGAAACGACCACTTTGGCCTTCCCCTACCCAAAAACCAATTTCCATCGAAGATGCCCGAACCATTGTCTAACTGTGGCTATCAATAGAAATTCTATAGGTGTACCAAATTATTTGGTATAAGCGAAACACGAGACGAGTTTTGTGATTATGGTTCGATTCGATTCAAAATTGGTATGGGGGGGTTTTTGGGGTCGGAGATTATGAAATTCTAAATAATTAGCGTACTACCTATTTATTTATTAAACAAACCTAACCTTCCAAACGCTGCATACCAATACACTGATGAAGATTCGCCGTAGCAAAAGCAGCCACATCAAATCGTGTCCACTCGTGTTTTCCCCCCTCTCTACCTACCAAACGGTATTTTCAATACTGGACGAGCTCTATCATCAAAGCACAGCAATTTCAATGACCCACATAACTCTCGGAAGGTATTTATACAATACTCATTGAAAACAGAAATAATTTGGCTGATGTCACGCCTTCGCGATTCATTTCTCATGATAATAAGAAACGCAGTTTGGGTGTACTGTAAGCAATAACCTAGTCTAAACGAACAGATATACTTATCGTTAATAATCCTCTATGAAAGTCATGTCATTACTCAATCATTGCAAACAATATTCCATCAATAATGTATACTAAGTACACTGCAATTATGCTTTGGACTCAATCTCTTAAGGTAGGTATCCATTTGTTGCTTATGTACGAATCATATTATCGTATCATTTCATTTTGATACGATACGCTGCAACGTGGTGTCAGTTTTTTTCAGCGTACAATTAAAGTGTATTCGTATCAATAGCGCGAACGGTGGTGGTACGAGCCATAGACAAATTAAAAATAAAGAGACTGTTTGAAACATTGGCGATCTTGACCACTAAGTTTTTGGTACGGCCAGTCGCTTATGGAGGCGCTGCCCGCAATCAACAGACGAGTGGCGACATGATAATTTTTCAATTTCGACATTTGTCAGAAAATGACAAACCACGTAATAATTTCAGAATAATTCTACTGCTAATTGTCATCGAAAAATTAATTATAGAAATTATACCATGGACTTGAATTATGAACCCAACGTCGAAAATGGAAGGTTATTCGAGTTGACGCTGAAATTCCTCGAAATATTCTTTCACAAGGTAAAATATAAGCTGCTTTTCACAAACTGATAGTTATTTCCATCCATCAGTTGCAGAAATTTTTTCATGAACTGGTTCTTATTTCCATCCATCAGTTTTCATTTCCTATCACCATTTGAGGAAGTACGAAGTACATGGTCTCCTTTGTGCTAATAAATTAACAAAAATATTGAAGGTTTGTTGTAAATGTAATATGTTTTCATTTTGGTTGATTTGATAATAAGCGACTGAAGAATATTTTTAATTTTGTTGTTTTTCGGAGTTTTAAAATTGTTTTGTCTGTAGTTGTACATTGTCCTAGATACAATAAAATGTGTTTTTATAGTGTTCAACTTATTATTCTTGTTTAATTTTGTTCTTGATATCATGAAATAATGATTTACTTTGGAACTTTTTGTTAACCATGAACGAACTAACAGATTCTACGAATCGATTACTGTATATATTTTATTAGTGATCGATTTGCCATTCCAGTATTTTATATGATACAACCATTCATATGGAATACAAGAATGGCAAATCGATCACTTATAAAATATATACCATATCAATCATATAAAAGTAACACATTTGAAAAACCCGCCTTACCTCAATCGGTTTTACCAACTGTACTTAGTTCGGCCAGTTGCGAGATATGTCGCCACTGTCTAAACGTGGTGCCAACTTTTACTGCAGGTTTGACAACTCTCTTTATTTTCAGTTTCTCTATGGTACGAACCAAGTTGGTGGAGTAGCTTTAATTATTTACTTGTTCCCTCATCGCAAATGAGTACACTTCGGCAAGCAGCAGCCGCGTTCATTTTCATTCATTATTCTCTGCTAAAAAAAACTAAAACCTTCGCGTTGGTAGATGTCAAAGTTATATGCAAGTAGTGAGCAATATAGTTCTATAAAGTTTATTGTCTCGTCCTTATTCCACTCCATGATAATAATTATGCACAAACTATGTTATCCACCACCACAGTCAAAACGCAAACACCAGCGTACAAGAAAAATAAAATTGTACCAACTATATGTAGAAGTCGCGAATATGCAACGGCTTCATAAACATCCCGTCCACCTGCGACCGTCTTCGTATTGTATTATTTCTTTGATGGGTCAGCAAAAAACCGACAACTGGGCGATCACGTCCGTTACATTTCTTTGTATCATATTTTGATACGTCACTTAGCAACGGCTTCCGTATCCACTGATACACAACGATGATATGATACGCAAATTTGCAACAAATGGATACCGGCCTTCAAGGTAGGTATCCATTTGTTGCATATGTACGTATCGTATCACCGTATCGTTTCATTTTGATACGATATGCTGCAACGTAGTGTCAGTTTTTTTCAGCGTGCAATTGAAGTGTATCTGTATCAATTTCGCGAAGGGGGGTGATACGAACCAAGTTGGCGGAGTAGCTTTAATTACTTAGTTAGTTAGTTTTCACACTCATCAATTTGCTTTCCAATTTCTCTTGCGATTTCCTCCCGTGCATCCTTCTTTCAGTTTAGTGGAATGGTCCCGATGTTTCGGGTCCTAAAACAAATCATATTTTCGATAAATTTCCATAAAGTTTATTATCTCGTATTTATTACACTCCATGATAATAATAATGCACAGACTATGTTATCTACCACCACAGTAGAAAAGCAACCAGTACCGTACGAAAAAAAATATAATTCTACCAACTATATGTAGATGACACGAATATGCAACGGCTTCATGAATATCATGCCAACATGCGACCATCTTGGTATTGTATCATTCCTTTGATGTTTTGTGGAAAAACCGACAACTGAGCTATCACGTCCGTTGCGTTTCTTTGTATCATATTTTGATACGTCACTTTGCAACGGCTTCCGTATCCACTAATACGCAACGATGATACGATACGCGAATTTGCAACAAATGGATACTGGTCTTTGGAATCAATCTCTCGCCAATGATGGAATGAACGTGGTAAGGCTATGAAAATTCACTGGGTGGAACTTGTCTCTGTTCTTGCGAATGTCAGTTCGGACGAATGCTCAGAAGCAGATAACTCCTGCATTCAGAGACGTTTCAATTATACTGGTACTCAACACTATATACATCCAAAATATGCTTCGAGACAAATCAAACCATCAACCAAAAGATTTGTCTGAAGTGGTGATACATGCTCAATCCGTAAGAAATCCGTAAAACAATATATCAAAATATTTCGCAATTCACCGAAGTCTTTAGTACTTGGCTAGGTTGCCAAAACTCTCGCGTTTTTCGGCCATCGAATTCGATCGAACCTCTCAAGTTTTCACGCACTAGAAGAAAATATAACAAATACTTGGTCGCCTGAGCAGTGATCGCAAATCTGAATCAATTTATTGTTATGCCCCGAGAATATCATTTATAAATATAACGAATTTATATGGAAAGGAATGGCGAACTCGAATATGAACAGTTATTTCAACGAATAATCTATTCTGAGAGAAGATTGAAAAATGCATCTAAGCTAATTTCTTCCATATGCAGTTCCGAATCACATAATGAAGTATAAAAAAGCTCATCCAAGATATAAGGTTGGAAAAAAAAACTACATTCCGTCAACACTTGCGAAAATGGCTGGCGTGTGGAAGTCAGTTTTTCAGATAATACAGACATAAAAATCCCAAATTCATGACGCTATGAAAATCAAAAACATGTGGACGACTTCCGCTAAAGGGTTATTAATCGCTCCGCGGACAAAGAAAATTCTAAAAATTAAGCCCAGCTGAGAGAAAAAAATGACTTCCATGGGTTCTAACCCTATATATACAGCTAATAAATATATCATTGGACGTAATAAATTGGGTTTCTTGATCTACCCCAGATTCTTACAGTATGAGTTGAAGACATGAAATCTTCAATCACTACCCGCAAATAGCCAAGCAATAAAGACAAAAATTGTCTTTCCACCCTTCTTCGTGGGAGATAGAATTAGAACTAACGCAGTAAACGCATTCATTAGCGGCCTATGAAACGGATTGAGAAATAAAAATAATTATCATTCCCGCAACCAAGCTCAGTCACCTGCGTCAGTCTGTCAATTGAGTATGTATTCAGATTGAAATTCAGTTAACATGGAAATAATTAAAAAAAACATTTTTAACAGTGTTAGAAAATTACCGGAACGGGAAAAATGTTTCATCTAGAATCAAGTGCGTGTTAGAGAACGGTCGGTATTCAATAAAAATAATAACTTAATAATAACTGAGAAGGCAGAAAAGAAATTGATTATTATTAATCAGAAATTCAGAATCCGATTGAAATTGTGTGTGTGAACCATCAACTGTAACAGTGACAAATTGGTAGGCTATAATTTGTCAACCGACGAAACCAAAGAGGCAGAGGTTCTCTATTCGACGCGTATATTTTTTTTTTATTTTTTTTATGTATGATCACGCACAACTTTTTACAGAGCGGTTCGATCACGATGATTTGAGCATTTGACTTTTATGAATTGTAAAATTTTCCCACAATTGATATGGGAATGAACCTCGTTTATTTATCATAGTGTCCTTATTTTTTTTTTTGTTAAATTAATGATATATTTGATATTATATACAGTGTGGTTGGAAAAATCTGAATTTATTTTGTAACTGGGTTAGACAGATTATTTTATCTGAAAAAATTGTAGTTTATTTTAAAGTCATTTTGAAATTGTTAGCTTCTTGAAATTTTAGTTTCTTTATATAGGCGCTTCAGAAAATTGTTACAACTTACTGTCAGTTATTGTCAATTATTATTCAGATTTGATTATATTTTTGGAACATGTAATAAGTAATATAGAAGTACTTAATTTGTATTGATTAGAATGTCATACCATCACAGTGGGCATTTGTTGTTATGAAGTAAATTTTTTATTAAATAGTTTGTTCGTTTTCCTAAGCGCTTCAATTATTTGCATAGGATCCTCAACTAGATTAGCAAGGTACATAGTTTGAACGATTCTAGCTCTCTAAAAATATTGGGAGGACGATATTCATCTGCCGCTCGATAAAAATCGTCAGTGAGTTTCTAAAAATTATACACACCTAGGATAGCCTTTCATAAACTTGGTAACAACATCTCAACCAAGTAAATTGAAGTATGCAGGGCCGGTTCGTATCAATGGCTAGTCAGTTGTAAGGTTTTCAATTCTACAACTGTCCCAGGTCTCATCATTACGAAAGGATATTACTCATTACTTATTATTATATATATGCTCACAATCAGAATGAACTTAATTTTTTCATATTGAAACCAGTATTGGGATTACCCACCCCTCTTTCAGAATAGAATGTTTGAATGAACTGAAAACTATACTGAAAAGGGAAACATTCTCAATTATACTTGTTTAGAATTCCTACTCATATTCAATAATTAATAAAAATTTATTCATTACCCCTCATAACTCATATCTCGAGTAACAAATTCAAATAATAATGACACGGAAAATCGAACAAATTACAAAAGTCTACCACATATTCCACAATTGACTTCAAAATTTATCATGGTTCTACAACATTGAAATATTAAATAACAAAAACAAATATAAAAACTATTCCTGATGTTCATTCTGAATTGAAAACACCCATATCAAACCTATACGAATCAAATGATGTTTATGAGATTCCATGTCATGATTGTGAAAAAGTTTATATTGGTCAAATTATACGATTACTGAAAGATCGAATCACAGGTGACAAAAATGATTGTAGGAGATATATGTCATAAGCCTTAGCAGATCATGTGATAGATGAAGACTATTCGAATTCGAAAAAGTTGGATATTGAGGGAATTCAACAAAAAAACTTTTCTCAGAAATGATTTATATAAATGAAAGGAAAATTAATGTTATAAATAAAAGAACAGATACTAGTGATCTGTGTTCTATATACACTTATATTCTCCTCAAATAAAAATCAAATAACCAACCTATTCTATTTGAATATACATACTGCAGAATAAGCCAGCCCTTTGTCGCTCAAATTTTTTCTATTAAAAAAAGTCACTTTATGTTCTTTTTGATAGCTATTTATTTATAATTCAATGTTAAGTGAGGTGATTGATAGAAAACAGGCTGAAATTTTACAATCACATTGGATGAAAATTCAAGAAGAATAATTGAAAAAATAACATTTTCTTTGTCAAATTCGACAGAATATTGGTAACCGCTGTCCGTCTAACCTAAGCTGACCTGCTTAGAGCCGTGAATGAATACTGGCCATTGCCGGATGTAATGAACATATAAATAAAGAGAAATATTGAATTTATTGGTTGGTATTTGAACAAAAAAGTCTAAGCATTCATTGCAATTTAAATTTACCAGCGATAGATAATCGATTTCATAGTGATGGAAACAAACGAACCTTGTCGAATCTGAGCTGGTAGATGAAGGCAGAACGAGTAGATACGAGTCAACATATTTTGAAGCATTTGAGGAATCATGATTATCACAAATTCAGTTCTGAGAACATACATACAAATTAAAACGATGCTCATTGCGACCTAGTGATCCAGAATAACTGGTGAACATTGTTTCCAGGTGGTGTTCTCAAGATTCTTGCAAGCGCCCCTAATTAGAACTATGAAGCTGTCAATGAACGAACGTTTGTCATATCGAACTACTGTTTTCTGAGCGGCTGGTGAATGAAAGATCCATTCTCTTCAGGATCAACACCACAAGCCTTTCCCTTCCTCCTCTTGCAGCTACCAAGACCTTGGTGTAACAACCCACTTTTGATTACCCAAGTAGCACACAGAGGTCATAATTCGGTTGTACAGACGTCTACTAGACCTTTCGCAAAAGTCCATGACTTATGTCTTGTAATATGCTGAGGAGTCGCTATGTATGCCAATACGACAAAAAAAACACACTCTTGCGACGTCACATCGACGTTATGAAGTAGTGGTAATGACTTGCTAATATAGACTAAAAAGTTTTTTTGAGAAAGAAAATTAACATATTTTAAATGTCAGGTTACTTACTCGTCAGGTGTACAAGAAGCCAAAAGACCATAAAAAATCTCATGATCGATGAAGGTTTACGTGACACACATGTTAAAGTACATATTCTTGGCCAGGATGAAAACTGAGATTTCAATTTTTCCTTATCTTTTGGCTCTTTAAAAGATAAGGAAAAAATGGCCAAGAATATGTATTTTAACATGTGTGTCACGTAAACCTATATGACTTTCATTGATGATGAGATATTTTATGGTCTTTTTGACTTCTTGTACACCTGACGAGTAAGTAACCTCACATTAAAAATATGTCAATTTTCTTTCTCAAAAAAACTTTCCAGTAACTTATTCTCTATCAATATTACTTACTTTCAGTTACGCACTGATGATGACCTAACGGTCAAAAGCGCTTTGCTACGATTTCAATGGATTATTTTATGCACGAAATACAATTTTCTTTCATCTATTATTATATCATTAAGGAATTTTAATTTTACAATTATCCTATCAAAAGATTTCATATAATATCAATATGATATATAATATCACTATGATATTCACTTGTTCATGATACTCTGTGACCGTGATAGTTATCGATATAAAAATGATTTTCATTTATGTGTCTTTACGAATTGTTCTGAAACTCTAGTGACCAAGCAAATCCATTTTCACGATCAAAATCCAATTCTACTCACTTAAAATTCATGCACCTCAGTAGTAGGTTTGAGCCGGGACTGGGTCCTCCTCATCCATGACCTTGACCATGTCCTTGACCTTGACGCCTAGCCGCCCAATTGCAGCCCATTGCATTTGATCTTGACCTTTCCCTGTAACCTTGAGATGGAAAGGTTGAAGGTCGTGTATCATTGACATTGAAGTGCCCTGGTGATAGTGTGGTGTTTGCATGACCTTGGGGATTCATTTCTCGTTGACCTTGTAACGCTAGTCGTGGGAGAGGGATCGCGCATTCATTTCAGTATGCATGAGAGTGTGGTGCATAACGTTCGAACTAGCATCAGCGTCACAGCTTACTTTCCATATTCTTCAATCACCCTAACCACTGCGATGATTCATCAATGGGGGTGTTTGCATGGCCTTCGAGCCAACACGGGTCTATTGATTTTTTAGAGTCTCCGACAACTCTGTGATGATTCATCATGACCTTGGACACTGCGTAATAGGGCTATTGATTTGTTGCAGCCTAACCACTGCGATGATTCATCAATGGGGGTGTTTGCATGACCTTGGTGTGTAAGAGGGATTCATTTCTCGTTGACCTTGTAACGCTAGTCGAAGGGTAAGAGATTCTGCAAGGTGGAATATGTGAAACATCTTCGAGAGCACTCATCTCATGTGTGTGGTGGGGAAATTATTTCCTATAAAATGAGTGAAATCGTTGTTGAGATACCAGAAGTTGAATTATAGTCAACAAAAGAACTACGAATACAACAATTAGAAGTCAAGCCAGTGAGTGTATTTTTATTAGTGGAAACGTATCTACATTCATTAATTCACTATGTCTCTTGCGAAAGTAGATTTGGAAAAATTAATTCTTCAATTATTGGGGGAGACCAAAAAGTTGGAATTTTAGAACAGAGAGTGATGACATCGTTTCCGATCAATCAAGTTTTCAATATTATTCATATGACTGTTTGTAACACTCGCTTTGGTAGATCTATTCTCATGACATTACGTGATGATAACAATATTCTATTTAAATCTTGGTTATCCAAAAGTATTTCTGATCGATTCGATTTGGATAGTCTAAATTGTATAAATGCTTCCGGAGGTAATTATACAATCAAGTATCTAGGTCAGAGCCCACAAGTTTCAGCAGGTGTACGAACCCGACCACTAGTAGAATTCAACTTCATTGAATGATAATATTGTTTATATATTAATTAGGATATAGTGATTTTATTTTGAATATAGATATTTCTCCAGTAAAAATAACATTCAGTGTAGAGTAATATCTATGGAACATCATATTTTCGTGTAAGTAAAATTATTTGAATATTAATGGAATAAATTATCAATTCTTTTTTGTTTCAGTTTCCAATTCTCGAACATGTGGATGCACTACGCCTCTCAACATTGGGTGGAAGCCGTCGACATCCCTACAGCTATCGAGAGATTACGTTCCTATTTGAATGCTTTGGCTGAAGATGCTCTCCATGCTACAGTGTATGATTTGAATGTTTGCTTCGATGAAGATGAAATCCAAAGATGTACAGATTTATCCGAGAAATACAATAAGGGTGCAACACTTTGTGAGAAATTCAGTCAAGGCGCCATCATCATACCACAATTCTGTGAAGAAATGTTCAAATTGGATCTGGAAGGATTTCTCCATACTATTTCATCATTCCTGTCGGATGACATCAAGCAGAAATATCAACTTAAATAAATCTTGTAAAAAAATCAAACTTGCTTGAAATAAAATATATTTCCGAAACTGCAATTATTGTTCCAATATTCTACCCTCAAAAGAATGATTTCAACACTCGATAATGTTTTGGGGTGAATATGTTTCGATCAATACTGCTATTGTTTGCAAGGACCCTCGCAGTTATCACTGTAATTGACGATAAAATTGGCTCGTGCTACGTTGACGATCACATAAAATTGTATACAAATAATTGAACAATACATTGCAAGATTGGATAGTGTGGAATCATTTACCATTCCATAAACACCTCAACTTTCTCAATAATAAGCGAACCCTCACCCTAAAATCAATTGAATCAAGCGTTGGTCGACATCTATTCAATGCACAGACACGTGTCGATTTTATTGGTGCTCATCAAGATTTAGTCATCTCACAATATTCCTTGGATTTGCATGAGTTAACACCCCCAACTTTCTCAATAATAATAAGCGAACCCTCACCCTGAAATCAATTGAATCGAGCGATGCATAGACATGTGTCGATTTTATTGGTGCTCATCAGGTTTAGTTATCCTACAATATTCCTTGGATTTGTATGTATTAATTAAATGAATAGGATTGTATCAACACCCTATGAACTCTATCACTCTACCAATAATGGAAAAGTAGTCTTTTAATAGGAGTGTGTTGGTTTGAGGGGTGTTCTTGGATTGCGGAATATGGGATTATACAAGAAAATTTTTTCAAAATATTCACTAGTTCTTCATTAGTTCGAGGTTCGATAGTGTGAGTAGTGTTCCATACAGCATATACTATTTTGCCCAACAGCCGCGGTGTGTTAGAGTGATCAATCTATTTCTTGCGAGTTTAACATCGATATATGTAAGTTGATTTTACACATTTATTCAATATTGCTTTTTGAAAGATTAGTGAATTCGGTCATTTATTTCAAATCTAATGCGCTATGAATATATGATGATGGAAAGCGTGTAATGTTCGACATGTGTCGATTAAAGTTGTACTCCCGAAATAACTTGATTATTCAGAAAATATATTATTCAAAGTCATATTCTCGCATTTTTTCTCAGAGATCATATATTTTCATACTCATTGTTCTTTTCATATTTTTAGTACAATCAAAAATCACTTGCTTTCATTACATTTTTTTTGTCTAATTTGGCATAATTATTACTTTTTTGGAAGATTAGTGAATTAATTTTTTATCTGATCATAATATATATGATGATTGAGATCGTGTATTGTTCATGTGTCGATTTTTTTGTTAAAATTGTGGTCCCGAGATAACTTCATTCGTATTCAGAAAAAAATATAATTTATTGTTTCATGTGTCGATTTAAATTGTATTCCCGAAATAACTTGATTATTCAGAAAATATATTATTTAATGTCATATTCTCGCATTTTTTTTCTCAGAGATCATATATTTTCATATTTATTGTTCTTTTCATAATTTTAGTACAATCAAAAATCAGTTGCTTTAAAAAATTGGGTACTCGAGATAACTTCATTCGTATTCAAGAAAAAATATCATTTAGTGCTCCATCTGTCGATTGAAATGGCAACCATGATGTCGTTGTATTGCGATCAATATATTAGTTCTATGAGCTACTCACCAGGGTGTTATTGTCAGTATATTACAATTAATACATCAGTTATATAAACCACCGTTAGGGTCCAAAATCGATACCGATGCATACGTGAGGGTTGATATTCAGTATATACAGGGGAAATGGTGTTTGAAAATAAAATTGTGAATTCCAAAACATACTTTTGATTGAAAATCACTATCAAGATGTATTGAACGCATTTTTTAAAGTAGTTATATGGAATTAATATTAAGATAGAAATTTTTTGAAATAATTGAATTTCTTTGAGATTCTGGGGATTAGTGAAAATCTTTTGTATTATGAGGCATTCATTTTTTCAAACATTTTGCAAATGATGTTAATTATAATTTGTCATTGCCAATTGATCAAACAGTGATATGTCATTTATTTGTGAGAACCATAGAATGGAATTTCACAAACATTAACGTTTCGATTGAAAACACTCATTTAAGATGTTTCGAACGTATTTTTTAAATAGTTAAATGGAATTAATATTAAAAATTTTGAAATTTTTGAAAAATTTATATTTTTTGAGATTTGGGGTTCAATGAAAATCCTTTTGTTTATAACGCCACATTTTTAAACATTATTAATAGTTCCTTTGAAATTCAGTATATCAAATGGTGTTTGAAAATTAAATATGTATCCAAAACATACTTTATTTATGAAAATCACATCGAGATGTATTGAACGCATTATAAAGTAGATATAGGAATTATTATTAAGATAGAAATGTTTGAAATAATTGAATTTCTTTGAGATTCTGGGGATTGGTGAAAATCTTTTGTATTATGAGGCATTTATTCGCAGTTGCGGATATTGACTCAATTGATGAAGGAATTTCCAATGAAATTCCCAATACACCTCGGGAGATGGTGTATAGGGAACGCTTTCTCCATATATCGCGCCCTACCGACCCTCAGTTATACCTCTATTGTCATACTTCATCATTTGTGGAGGTGAATACTCGGAATCATGTGGAACGTTTATGTTTGATGTGCCATTTTGATTATAGCACCATAGTGAATAACAATGAATATTATACTCATGTTGATATGCATACTACTGCATCTTTGGACGATATAGATTGTTGGTGCTGTAGAGCTTGTCGCAGACCATTATATCAACTCAGGTTAGCTGATACGTGCATATTATGTAATAACACCTGAAACCTATCTGAGTTGAAGTAATGGGGTGAAGCAGGGAGGAACGTATAATTGATTTGTTGATCGAAACGTATGGAATGACTCGGGTGAGGGGTGTCATTCACTGCTTCATCTAAATGACAAGCTTCTTATGACTATATTTGAATTTATTCAACTGTTTTGTTTCATTTCATTTATGATTAGATATTTGATACCACACAACTAGCTTTCAAATACATTTTAATTGAAATTAAGTCTGAAATATAATATTGATTATATTGAATATTCCATGATTCCCTTTTTCAATTGCTATCACATGATTTCGAGTCGTCATCCAATGCACACTTTCGATAGAAATGTAGGGTCACCTTGAAATCATAAGTGCAGAAGTACAAATATACTTTGCTACGCAAGTGAGGGAGGGGGAGGAGTGAATAGGGGTGGTGGAAAAGCATATATAAAGCGCAAGGTGCCTACATCATCATCACTAAACTTCTCAACAACACAAGTAGTGTATCTGTGTGTGCGTGTGAGACAATTCATAATCATTATGACTTCTGATAATAGAAGCATCTTGGAAAAATTGCTCACTGATCAATATGGTAGTGTTGAAGCACCATCGGAAGGCGTAGACATGGAGGATTTTGATATGTCTCATTTCATTTGGATGGATGCAAAGGAGATGTCATCATACGAGGATTTAGCCAATATTTCAACATCTCAGTTATTGCAAACCAGCTCCACACCACCTGTGCTTCATATCCCTGAGGATGTTCAAGTCATCAAAAAAACAACTGTCCACCTGTCATCCAAGTTCTTCAGGATATTCAAGTCCAACCACCAAAACGAAAGAGAAGAGCTGCAGTGGACCTTCCCACCACACGACCTCTACAACAAGATGCCGCTGCATTAGACAATTCAAGGCCGAGTACCTCGACATCGTCGTCTACGTCCAAGGCTAAGAAAAATTCGAAAAAGAAAGCTGCATCTTCAAAAATTATACCTCCCACCATCGAGTCGCTAGCTTCACACATACCACTGCAAGTGTATAGTCAGAAGAGGAAGATTGCAAAACGCAACATTGTTGAAGCCGACATCACAATCAAAAAGTGTGATCGAATTGATGAAGAATTGATGGAGAAGTTGCAGTCGCGTATAAAATGGATAAAGAGATTGCTGAAATGCAAAAGAAGTCTGATGCCATCAAGGAGAAGGTGGAGAAGGATAGGAAAATCAACACCAGCCTTCGAAAGCAGGCTGAAATGGATAAGCTGAAATCGACTGAATCCTATGATGTGGTGACCTCAATTTTCGAACATTGGCAAAAAGAACTGAACAATTTTATTGTGAGTGATAGTGATTAGGTTTATGATTCTTTGTAATGTTGTCGTTTTCTCACCAGAACATTTTCTTTATGATAATAAAACAAGTTTTACAATATATTTTTTTTTATTTCGATACAAAATATGATGATGAATGCTAAACAATTGAATTTTTTGAGACCCATGAGTTGTGTTCATTGGAAAAACCTAACCATTTAACAAAAACTCTTCGTCCTTTTCTCTTCAACATCTTCTCGACAAGGTAAACGTCAGGATTTTGTGTTTTCTGCAATTCAGCTTCGTAGAAGGAGCCTTGAATGGGATTCTTATCCATGTCTTCGAGAATGTATGTTGGTGGGTAGGTGCTATTGACTTTGACGACTTTGAATAATTCCGTGGTGAAGTTGGCTTCATAACCCTTTTCGAATAAATTTTTATATTTGCTAATACGAACTATATCATTCACTGATATTTTGGCTTGATATTTTTCATCTTCTTTCCTTTTTTTCTTCTTGATGATTTTCAACTTTGTAGTGGTTTTAACATCGATGGGTTTCATACCTATTGTACGATGTTTTTATGATTATATCTATGCGTTATGATTGGAAGTATTTCCAACCATTTATGATTTCCATTCATTGAAAACTCCTTATAGATCCAAGTTTTGATTGTTCGAATTACTCTTTCAGCCATAGATGCTTTTGTAGTACTAAAAGTGGAATAATGTTTAATACTTTTTCGCTCCATCAATGATGAAAATTTGCTATTGTAAAATTCCTTTCCTTGATCGCTTTGCACATGTTTAGGAGAATATTTAGCATCTTTCAATACCATCTCCATGGCATCAGTTATATCTTCACCGGTTTTGTTTTGACTGGTTTTGTCCACAAATATTTAGAGTAACAGTCAATTACCACCAAAATGTATCGATAACCTTCATTCATTTTGGCATAAGGTTGAAATTCTGCCAAATCTATTTGCCACAAATCTCCTTTGCCTTTGACGACAGTTGATCTTCTCTGGAAGTTACGACGAGCCGGCTTATGTAACTCGTCCACAATATGACGTTTGATATTATTAGTCATTCTTCCTTTCTGATGATGTTGTTGCACACACAAACACACACGCTCCTTCTTAGATGATATTGCAAGGATTGATTGTTCAATATAGTTGCATCAATATATAATACCTTCTTCACGTAGCTCTTCTATTATTGATATAATCTCATTCTCATGTCCTGTGTGACCGGATGCTTTCGAAGCAACTAACAATCGTAAACGATCCACCAATTCTTTGGGTTTATTCCAGTATACATAGTTTTTCGGTTTTGTTGTAAACACTCTCTGTAATTTTTTCATTCCTTCACCACTTTGATTCAGAAGTGTATTGGAATTATTTCTCGATTTCATTAGTGGCTTTATGACTTCCTGATATTTCTTTGATTTTTTGTATCTAATTCCATTTTTCACTTCGTACTTTTTGTACAATGCTTTCGTAAAATCCAAAATTTCGATATATGTGTTTCGAATTTTTGCATCTCCAACTCCAGGCGGATTCTTGAGGAATATCAAGTTATATAAATCTGAAGTGCCAGGGTATTGACGTAATTGCATAGTACCATCCCAAAAGGAAATATTTCCATCATCAAAACGGACTTCTAGATTTCCCATTTTTAGTGTTTGTGTTGAAGGATCTACCCTCACACCATAAATCGTATCATATGCACTATTACCGTTTCTTATATTTTGCAAATGTTGATTTACCTCAAGCCATCGGTGGAAGATTCACTTCCGTACTCATCAATGATGAAGTGGGTGTTTCGAATAGGTAGTTGCAGCTATTTTCTCACCATCCACATCTTTGATGGTTTCATTATCAATATCTGGAAATGATACATCACTACTGAAAGTTGTTTTTTCCAATGGGGTGCTGGTTCGAATGGATCGAGGAGATGTATACGGTTTCACAATGGCAGCAGCAGAAAGAGTATTAAGTGGTTTTGTTATGGGGTCATAAAGTTTTTCAAGCGCCATCTTTTCTTCCACATTTCCACTTTTGATGGAATTGAATTTTTGTCGAACAGCTTCGGTTGCTTGAACTAGTTGGCGTTTCAAATCCATTTTGGCATCTACACATTCATCTCTCAAAAGATTCATTATTTTGACGTCACAACGACAATGCAATGACAATGCAATGTCTATGTGTTTATTGTAGCGACCTTGACGGAGTTCGATGAATGATTAAGTCTTTTCGAATTGAGATGTCAAGGATATATGAAACTGTCGAATCCTTTGCGGTATCGTCCATCACATAATTTTCGATCTTTATCGATGACAAGGAATCCATACTGATCATCCCAACATTTCACACACATCATTTGAAATTCTTTGAACGTGACATCGGGCGAGACATGATCAGAGAAAATGTGATGTAAGTTCATCTCGTCTTGCTTGAATATGATGATGAAGTTTGCATTGTCACGCACTAGTTGTTTGGGAACTCGTGAATAGGTCTGTGCTAGATAGAAGCAATCAACATCTTTATGGCGTCCCATACAGAAATATGATCGGATAATATCCTGCTTTTCACAAATCACATCATCGAAAATGAACACTGAATGTGGTTTGGCGTCAGAGGGTTGCAAAATGTCTGCATTATTACTGAATGTGAAAAAGCCCAATCCTTTTATTGGCGCTAACACATTGCGCAAGTATTCATATTTTGGTTGATTCAATGACTTTGAATAGAGATACACGTTTGCAAATCGCAATCCTTGTGGATGTGTGAGTAGAGATATCATCCCATTAGTTTTCCGCAATTTGACGGACCGATGATTAGCGATCGAACAGATGATGGAAGTAGTGGGCCATGTCTCAACGAGTTCGCTCCATTTAAGCCAGTCCCGATTTTCTCATCCAAATTATCTACCGCAAAATCTTCTTTCTGCTTGACAATGCGCATTGCTTGGCAGTTGGACACTTAATAATCAGCATTTTATGAAACATATTTCATTTAAATGTCTACTACCGTACGGAACAGACGTAAAAGGATCGGTGTCGCATCCAATAAAAAGGTTGCGGATTTGTGAATTCAATAATCAATAAGCTACCATTTGAACTGCATTTACCTGGGGGCTATCAATATTGTGGACCCGGCACCAAGTTACAAAAACGACTGACTCGCAACGATCCGGGCATCAATAAATTGGATAGGGCCTGTAAAACACACGACATTCAATACTCGGAGAATCTCAACGATATTGAAGCTAGGCATAAAGCGGACAAACAACTTGAATACAGTGCTTGGGATAGAGTCAAATCAAAGGACGCAAGCATTCGTGAGAGAGCAGCCGCACTACTCGTCACCAACATAATGAAAGCAAAAGGCGTTTCGGTATGGGTTGTAATGTAGACAATGTCAAACGAAGGAGGAAAAATAAATCGAAGAAAAATGGGCGAAATAAAATCAGAAAAGTTGCATTCGGAGCAGGAATTGTACGAAAAGTTCGGGATGAATTACATAAAGCTGGAGGTAATCAATTCGTGACAAACAATAGAAAGATGGCCACAACAATGGCATTGAAAGCAGCTCGTAAATATTTGAAAGCAGCAGGCGGAAAGAAAAAATTCGGACACCTCGCATAATACCTATTCCGAAAGTTGGTGGAATTTTACCATTGATTCCAATTTTGCCGGATTGTCTGCATTGGGTAGTTTGGCCGGTGCTGCTGCAGGTGTAACTAGAGCCATAAACTCAGCAAGGGTGAGCAGGGATGGTTTGAAGGAAGTACAACACCATAACAGAAAGATGGAGGCGATAGCTTTGGGAAAAAAGGGTAGTGGCATATTCTTGAAACCATATCGCAAAGGGCTCGGTATCTATCTCAAACCGTATACATCAAAAACTAATTGATGCCCTACCTCTTGAACCTCTCACAGATATCGATCTGACACTTTATGCCAAACAATTGAAAATTCCACATTTTCGTGGTGTGTTCATGCGTGATAATTTGCCCACCTCAGGACCACATAATCATGAAACAGCCATCATCAATTTGGATGGAATCAGCGGTCGAGGAACACATTGGGTGGCATACAGGAAAATTGGAAGAGTTGCAACATATTTCGACAGTTTTGGAGATTTACCCCCACCAGTGGAGTTGATCCATTACTTCCGAAAAGGTGCACATGCAGTTGAAAAAATTACGTATAATTATGAACGTGAGCAGAAATACAATACAGTTGTGTGTGGACACTTATGCTTGAAGTTTCTCTCTTCCAATCACCCGAAAAAAACTATAATGGATTTCACGCCAGAAATGGATCGAGAGGCTATTAAGAGAATGGGGCACTCCCTCATCGCATATTCAAGATTACGTAGCTTGAAAAAAATGAGTAGAGATCAACTTGCAGATATGCCCAAAGAGGTCATGATTTCTTGTGCAGCTAATGAAATTGCATCGGTTTGGGAAAAACTTCCCAAACACCTTCAAGAGGATATTGATATTTTAAAATATTGCTATGAACATCATATGGACAATGCAAGTGTTGGAACATCAAATTCCAGTGATGTGAATGACGGATCCATACCTCGAAAACTATTTTGCTGTTATTGCAATATCGATGATTGTAATATTGGTGCCAATAACAATCAAGTTGAAATGGGACACACAATGCCACCGAGGAAACGAAGAAAATTATATCACATGTGTTGTGAACAACAATAAAATGATTTGTTATCATATGAATGCAATCAGTCATGTCACGAAAGTTCGAGCTACAAGCTGTTGGATCCAGTGTCTTGAGTGCAGACTTCTACCCACCCATTGAACTGGATAAGAATAGCCGTTATGGATTGGGGCTTTTGGGATTCTATGGATGCAACACAATCCACAACATCACGGAAAAGAACAACTTGATCTATTTTGCCATCCCTTTAGAGGAAACTACACTCAGTATGATACATAGGATAGAAATTCCAAGTGGCGCATATGAGATAGAAGAAATAAATGCTGTTATTCAACGAGAACTTGAATTCCACGTATTTCATGGCGCGAAACATGATGACACCACACTGGATGAATTGTTCAGTCTTCGAGCAAACAATAATACATTCAAATGTATGATGCAATCAAAGTATGTGGTGAACCTGAAACATGAAAACTCAATAGCATCCCTGTTGGGATTCGAGAAAAAGAATTCAGTGCGAATCGCATGCATGAATCTACATCTCCTGTGAATATTGTACCAGTGAGACTCATTCGATTGGATTGTAACATCATTTCAGGATCATACATAAATGACGAAGAGAACCATATCCTTTTTTCATTCGATGTTGATGTTGAGCCGGGTTATAATATAACAAAAGAACCAAACAACATTATTTATATGCCCATCAGCCCGGAAGGACGTCAGTTCATCGACAACATTACTCTACGCATATTGGATCATCGAAATAATCTCATTGATTTCGGTAGTGTGGAAGAAATAGTTGTCATATTGGAATTGAAGAAATTGCAATAGCGAATGTAATGGGTTTTGCTACAACAAACGACAAAACAGTGAATACGAGAGATTTTCACCAGACAAAGGTCATCGTCCATCAAATATCGTCAAAAGAAAAGGTTTGCCAGGAAGAAGGTCATTCGACGAGTGCAAGCTGAGCAGCACAGACATACATTATCAGCGAGAGACATTAATTTTCTGAAATCTATTGGACTCAGAATACGACAATAAAATGGTACTCGAAGCAAACAGTGACAAGTTGAATATTTTCAATGAACCAGTGGTCGATCATTCTCTCATAAGTCTGCACGAGCATACCTATAAGCCGTACGGATCACCATTGTTTAAAAATTCAGATGAAATCCGAATTGCAATCAACAATCAAGATGTAATACTGGACATTGCCGACAGTTTCATTTACATTGAGGGAAAATTCATTCCAAAAGAAGTGAACAAAGTATGCTATCTTTCCAACAATGCTTTGGCATTCCTCTTTGATGAGATCCGCTATGAAATGGGTGGTGAGCAAGTTGCCGTTGTTCGAAAACCAGGTATAACATCCACAATGAAGAATATGGTTTCATTTGGTCAATCACACTCTCACATGCTTTTGACAACTGGATGGGGACTTTCCGACACAAAACAACACATCATTGATGCACCCAGTCATTTATTCAGTGGAAAACTTCCTCTCAAATATTTGATGGGTTTTGCCGAGGATTATAAGAAGAGCATTCTGAATGCAAAACAAGAACTGATTTTGATTATAGCTCGTTCATTCAAGAATTCATATATTGGAGACGTTGATGCCTCTTTGGAAATTACAAAGATTGAATGGAAAATAAAACATGTTGTACCCGATGACAAGCAGAAGCTCAAATTATTCAGCAGGATCAATAAGAGCGGTCTAAATTCGAAAATCAAGTTGGCTTATCGTATGTGGGATCTTTATGAATTACCTTCATTACGTAGCACATCTTCGGATATATGGGCAATAAAAACAACCAACACTTTGGAAACACCTCGCTTCATAATTATTGGTTTTCAAAATACTAATGCATCCGAAAACAGAACACTGGATATGACAAAATTCATAAATGCAGACATAAATAACATCCGAGTGTATTTGAACTCTGACGTCTACCCATATGAGCGTTGGAATCTGGACTTTGATAAAAACTATTCTCTTCAGCTTACTATGCATATAGAGGACTTTCAACGTAGTTATTATGACAAAGATATGAGTGAACCTCTTATGGACCTTGAAGCATTTCAACAGAATCCCCTGTTCATCATTGATTGTTTACATCAACCGAATGCAACAAAATCGTCTACAGTGGATATCAAGCTGGAGTTCGAAACAAGAAAAACAAATTTCCAGCCAACACGAAAGTCTACGCACTCATTATACATGATACCTTTTGACATACAATGCATTGGATGGTTCTGTTCGTAATTCATAATAAACAAAAAACTTGAATTATATAATTTTTTTTCAATTATATTGTATTCATGATGTGTAATAAATACATTTCTCGAAAATATGTTTTTATTTCAATAAATTACAATTACATATTATACATGCTTCGATAGAACGAAGTTGTCCCAAAGCAACATTACATCCGAAACATTTGAATGAAGGAGTTGTCGGTGTGTGAATCTTGTGGATTTCCACATGGTCATATGTCCCCTGACGAATATTGTAAGTCATCAAATATCTGCGGAAGCACCACATGCATAGATATCTCACTCCAAATATACCAATCCTAACTTCCACAAGCGAAACGATATAGCAAGCTCTGCCATCCATGTCAGAGTTGGACAAAGTTGTTCTTCTCACTATCACATCATTGTTTGGAATGTCACTCTCAATACCTTCATCATCGTCGCTCGTAGGAGGGAGGATTTCTTCTTCTTCAATCATCATGTCTTCCACATAAGCACCCTCGAAATCTTTAGTATAGTTCAATTGATTGTCTATAATTGAAATCATTTGAAGATTATTCTCGATGGAATTAATTGTATTATTATATTCTGCCATCTTCGGTAGTAGGAATACTTAAGAGAACAGGAGTATAGTATTTATATAGTTGGAGTCTCCCACTTTGCAAGCGTGAATGCATGCGTCGTGTGTGCTTGGACAACCCCCACCACCCACTAGAATGCTTATGAATATGAGTCTGGAGAGGGGGAGAGAATGTTGAGAATTTCTGTATGTATGCTCCACCACACCTTCTTGACAGATAGAATGTGTACAAAATTTCCATAGTTTCCTCGTTTCTGTTTCAGTAAACATGAATTCCCAAGTTGAGAAAGTCGAGGCCGACTCAACAACATGGTGGCTACCTGGTGACGTGTTGGTCGGGGACGTCACCGAAGATGGACCAGTTCAATTCAACCATGTGTCATCCACAACGTTGGATGAGGAGGAGATAGAATTGAATTGGAATAATGGGAGATATATGCCGGAGATTGTTGATGACAACGACGATGGTGAATCAGATGCCACCATCGAAAATGTTGATGAGCAGAATTATGATGTCAACATCAATGATGAGGCTCCAATGGAGCTCAATGATGAGTTTTTCGAATATGTGGATCACATATTTCAACAATTCGAAGATGAGGAACTCGGCTGAGACTCTCAAGGTCGGAGAGATGAGCCCCATCGGGTGCTTGTTTTAGTGGGTAACGCGGAGCTCAGTGATTCCCACACTACCTGTCAGGTGTCCTTAACGGATTTTCTTCACCCTCAAAAAAATAAAGAAAAAAAAATAAAATCATGGAATAAATCATTTGATGAGTGGTTTATAATTGTTTATTTCTCAAAATACATTTCAAATATGTTTTTTGTCTAGTTCATAATTTCTTTTATCGAAATCTTCACACCGTGATAGTCTCCAGGTGGGTGGTGCAATTAGTGGCTGCAGATGAATTTTTCTTCTCCAACTCTTCAATCCTTTTACACAGATCGTCATATTTTCCATCGAAAGTAGTTTTGAGTTTGCTAATTTTTGTTGTAGGAACTTCAACACGGTCTCAGATATCTCTTCAACCAATGTTCGCATTGTAGTAGTGGTGCTTTCGAGAATTTGTTGTTTAGCTACATTTAGTTTTTCTTCGAGACGATGTGACATTGGGAGTGATGATGCATTAGTACATTTTCTTTTCCGACCAAATTTGTCTATTACATTACTCATCCTTCCACATGGAATGACAAAGCCACACTACTGATCAATGGAATAATGATTTCATTTAAATAACACTACCGCAAATATAAATTTTCCAATATATGACATATATAACGTTTGAGTGTTGTGAGAATATACAATTATTTGTTCGTCATTTCTGCATCCAATAATGTGATGAGAAGGTCCAACCTACTGTCTTCGTCGTTGGGATTTGTATCATATTGATAGCCAAATGAATCAATTATGTTTTGGCACATTCGAATATTTTCCATGGGATCACATTGATAAAACTCAATGTCTACATGGCCCCAAGGGAGGGTTTGTGTTGTATTAGGAATGATGAATCGCTTATCGTCATCAAATGAGAGCGCCACTTTATTTCTCAATTCAGTAAACATGTCATGTGAGATGCTTCTGAATGAATTCATCTTCCTAAAAATTTTACCACCATTTTCAATAATTTTTGTAATCATCAAGAGTCAATTGGTTCTTTATCACTGATCTTTTCACACCCTTAGCCCTCTTAACTTCAGTTGCAAGCGATTGTACATAGTATGCTTTAGCACCAGTACCATAGAAACTAATTATAGGATCATTGGGGAACTCGTCTTTGAAATTACCCAAGACTGAATTTGTTACAGGTATTCCGAATTTATTATGTTCAATGTAATTAGATGTGTCAAATCTATTTATATTGCTTTTATGAACTCATAAAATTGTCGGTATTTACTTTTAAAATGAGCGAGTCTGTGTCGGTATACAGAAGAGTTTGCTATATGCTTCCTTTCACTGCATTGACTAATCCCCCCACGTATACCTTTTTTGAAAAAATTGATCATATCAATGTCGGTTAAAAGTTCAAGTTCAACATTTGTATATTTCAACATTGCATCCCAAGATAATCCGGGTGCAGTATAATACTGAGCAGGATCCAACTTATATGTATCTAACCATATCCTTCTGAAATTCTCAAATATATCACACAACAGTAATACATCAGACTTTAAATATAAATCCGAATATTCTCCCAAACTCTTACACTCGAACAGATCCCAAACACGTTTAGCTCTCGAATAATCTTTATCGGATACATGTTCCTCATTCAAATTGTCATAGAATTGATTTTTCGTCGGTAGACTAGAAACATTCAACTTTTCAATGTCATCCACAAAACTATAAGGAAAAACACCTTTTGTCTCATCAAATGGAATTTGTTCGTTTCAGGAAAACATTTCAACATCTCTACACATTGCTCATCACTTAAATTAGCCCCCAATTTCTCCAACGAATTCGACATGAATTTGAAACTATCGATGAATCTCATTTTCAAATAATGATTCTTAATTTTCCCCTCTTTATTTTGATAGCTGTGTGTATAGATATGTTTTGTGAATGATATGTATTTTTCCTTTGTTTGAGGAATCACATCAATCCTGTCTTTTTCCCCATACAATTCCTTTATGAACATGTGACAATCATAACCGCTCATATTGTGACATATTATCGGAATGAAATTTGGAATCTTGAAATTCAAATTACATGCAGAATGTGCAGCTGGATATCTTTTTTTTCCCGTGAGATGGCAGTGGTCTCTGACTCTGACATCACCCTCTGAGAAAGGTTTTTCACATATACCACATGTGGTGGCATTATGGAATTCAATTTCCTCTTCAGGCGTTTGTTTATGCATCGGTTTCACATACTTCAAATGTTGATTGTATATATTCTTTAAATCGTCTTCGATTCGCATTGTGAAAACCTTTGCAGCATCACCACCTCTATATGTCACAAATTTTGTCAATTTATCGTAAAAGGAACATTTAATCAGATAAGCAAAGGAGTATACTTCGTGTTGAAAGGTTCTATTCGTGTATGGGAGTTCGGGATTCGGTTCACTCGTTAGAATAGGTTTCAGCACAGATTCGAAATCTGCATACACAACAAAAGGCAGTTTCATTTGTCGTTCGAAATTTTCAAACATCAAACTGTTACCGGCCACCATCTTTCCGAATTTATTGATCCTAAAATCAGTTCGCGGTATTGTTGTAGACACATGATTACAATCGTGCATCTGGTGACGCAAAAGTAACCGCTCATTGGAAAAATACAATAAGCATCCATCACAGAAATATTTTTTATGTTCATGTGCCGAGATTTGGGCAGACACCAACCTTGAAAGATTTTTTATCCAACAATAATGACTATTTCCCGTCTCATCAGTGATAAGCAACAAATTGACATGTCTTCCGAGTTTTCTTTGAGAGTAACGCAATGGACCCACAACCTCATATTGAACTTTTTTGTTCTCTATTTTAGACTCCAAGCCATACACATTGATTGAAATATTATTTTAACACTCAAACGTTGTTATAGCATTGGTCTTCATTTTTCACGTTGACCACGCCTCTTTTCATTCCGATGTATTCCGGCAACTTTATATATGATGATCCACCAAGAGGGCTATATTTATTTATATTCACCTCGAGGAACAGAATTTTTTCACAACTCCATCCTAGAACAAATACATTTTTATGAAGGACATTTTCCATACACGAAATAATGTTGCAACTAACCTGAATCACGCTCCTCAAATTCCGTAGTTTGAGCGATGATGATATCGCGAAACGTTTCGAATAAACCATTCAAATCGCTGGATCGATCGACAATTCGGTTTGGGGAGTTGAATGATTTGACGTCTGTCAATTCCTGGGTTTGGATCACATAACTGCCGAACGCCTCCATGTTGACCTTGATCGAGTGGTGTAATTCGATGGTTTTTTCCAATAGTCCAATGACTCTGTGCTTGATCTCATTGAAAAATGGTCCATACTCAGTATACACATTATCGCTACTCACTCTATAGCTTACAATGCGACGCTTGAAAGCATTTTTGATCATGTGCACGCCATTACCCAAATGGACACATGAATTCGTCCTATGTGCTAATGTTCTATTGTGTGAATTGATTTGACGATTGGGTATTGTCACATTACAACATTCACATGTATACAATTGTGGCGACGTTGGTGGAGGTGCAACTGGTGATGGGTCTCCATTCCCATTATCCAATTTCATACGTTTCGTTGAAGGGCCACCTCGACAACTTTCGCGTTGATGACGACGCAAACTAGAACTACGAGTAAACGATTTACCACAATCACAAGAATACATCTTTTGAACTCTTAATAGTCGACAACACAAAGACCAACTGATCGCGTAATGCACCTCTTTTATGTAGCAGTACAACGAATGTCACACTCCTCCCACTCTTAGGATGTATGTGATGTATCCCAAAATAAAATAACGTTACGGTGGACGAAGGCCACACATATGAAAAATCAATATGCCCCACCCTCTCACATACTATGACGCATCGCTCATGTTGATATGAGTCACTATGATCGTTCAAAACGGAATGGTGTAGTGGATATGAATGCCACGCGAAAATCAATATGTGTCCCCCCTCTCACTTGATTCGATTTCATAATATACATACTCAACAAATCAATAGCCCTATTACGCAGTGTCCAAGGTCATGATGAATCATCGCAGAGTTGTCGGAGACTCTAAAAAATCAATAGACCCGAAGGCCATGCAAACACCCCCATTGATGAATCATCGCAGTGGTTAGGGTGCAACAAATCAATAGTCCTATTACGCAGTGTCCAAGGTCATGATGAATCATCACAGAGTTGTCGGAGACTCTAAAAATCAATAGACCCGAAGGCCATGCAAACACCCCCATTGATGAATCATCGCAGTGGTTAGGGTGATTGAAGAATATGAAAAGTAACGCTGATGCTAGTTCGAAGGTTATGCACCACACTCTCATGCATACTGAAATGAATGCGCGATCCCTTTCCCATCGAATTCGATTTCATAATACACATACGCAGTGTCCAAGGTCATGATGAATCATCACAGAGTTGTCGGAGACTCTAAAAAATCAATAGACCCGTGTTGGCTCGAAGGCCATGCAAACACCCCCATTGATGAATCATCGCAGTGGTTAGGGTGATTGAAGAATATGAAAAGTAACGCTGATGCTAGTTCGAAGGTTATGCACCACACTCTCATGCATACTGAAATGAATGCGCGATCCCTTTCCCATCGACTAGCGTTACAAGGTCAACGAGAAATGAATCCCCAAGGTCATGCAAACACCACACTATCACCAGGACACTTCAATGTCAATGATACACGACATTCAACCTTTCCATCTCAAGGTTATAGGGAAAGGTCAAGATCAAATGCAATGGGCTGCAATTGGGCGGCTAGGCGTCAAGGTCAAGGACATGGTCAAGGTCATGGATGAGGAGGACCCAGTCCCGGCTCAAACCTACTACTCACCTCGAAAATGAAGAGAGACAAATATTTATTTTCATTTCAGAAAAAATATATTTCATCAATTTTTCTCATTAATCGTTGAAATATGTAGACCATATCACGAAAGATACTTGATTAGCACATCTCCAATAATTTCTGAATTGATATAACACCCAGGGTCCCATATTTTTTATTTTAAATATTTTTGTTCCAATATGGCTACCAGAATGATGTTATCAATCAATCGAAAAACATGGATGCCGTCCTTCTAGTGTCGAAAAATTGTAATTACTTCGGTATGTACTATCATAGAATAGTTTACGAGTGTCTCAAAGACATCGCAATATCTTACATGAAAAAGTTGTAATGTAGTCGCTGTGACCACAAGTAGCAAGTTTTGTTGTACTAACGTCGTAACGCTATCAAAACAGAAAAAGATAAACACTGAGTGCATAAGCATTCCGCTAGTTCCGCCTAATGGAAAACGCTGAAAA
>JAFIRS010006645.1:0-34133 GCA_018342105.1 Gonioctena quinquepunctata | reverse complement strand
TTGTTCAGACTTGTTATTGAAGTGGCTGATAGATTAGGTGGAATGTGAGAGCGTGAGCATCGTGTCATGGCCTTCTGTCCCATGAGCACACGTTAGCATTAACTAGGGTTAGTTATTACTACCTATCTAGTATTTACTTAGAATATCATGATATTGCAAAGTAATAACTACCTACCTTTAGCCAATTGTTATTCACCTCCATTTCAGAAAATTTTAAAACTAGCTAGTTGTAACTAACTAGTATTTACTTGCAGGGCCGGATTAAAAGGTGTGGAGGCCCTGGGGCAACAAAGGAGTGGAGGCCCCTAATTATTTTTCAAACAAGTTTTTTTGTTTTTTTTTATTTATTGCGGAACAAATCGAATTATTACGACACGAGCATATGTAGGTATAATAAAATACAAGAAATAAATTAAATTACAGCGTAAACGAATGGATTCTTGCGAGCTTTTTTCGACGAAATATCATTGATGATTTCGGTCAAATCCAGCATCTGGAGAAAATCATTCTCAATGCTGAGAAGCGATAACTTTGATAGGCGGCTTTGTCTCATCGTAATTCTCCTATTTTTTCATTTTGGAAAATGAGCGCTTCCCAGTGCAATTTGACATCATCACATTCTCAGTTGTAATATCACAAGAGAGTGAAAATAATTCGACAGATTTTCGAAAACTTGTTGCCAGGCAATAGAGACCAACTGCTCGAGTGGCTATTGCCAACAAGTTTGAGAAAGAAATCTAGATAATTGTTTTCTACTATATCGAACTCTCGTGTGGTATTCTTTAGATTATTTTTCGATGTTACGATCATAAACACATTTCCTTGCAAAATTATATAATGTACTGAACCGGATTTGATTCATTTCACACTTTTCATGCGAATTGATGACAGACGTCAAATTAAAAATATAGGTTGTCAGACAATTATTCCCGCGACAATTTTCTAGGTAGAATATTCCCACTATTGATTGGCCAAAACGTATATGAATTATTTGAATTGAACGTTTCCATTGGTTTCTAGTGATATAAGACGTACAGGGTGTTCTTATTGAAAAACCCACCCCTGTCCACCTTTTGTTATAACATACTGAGTGTTATCAGTCTATTGACCAATAACGGAACAATTTCCCAGAGCGGCTTGAGATCTTGTTTCTCCCAGTATGTAATGAAGCGGGGGAACTTAATTTGACAGTACAGAGACCAATCTCAAATCGTTTCGGAATAATAATACAATTAAGACTTGTAATAATATATATATATATATGTATTTTCTAAAATATAAAAACAACTATTGATACACCTGGTATAATTTACTGAGAAAAATGTATAGAAAGTCAAAATGAGATTGAATAAACAATAATCTAAAATGAGAAACAAATATAGGTTGACAATTAAAATAACTGTTCTTCAGTTATTTTAAACAATTGATAATAATTTTACTTTTGTTGAATCAATAATTTCTTCTACTATGAAATCAATAATGAAATATTTTCTTATAACACTATACACATATACCTTGCCAAATAAACAGTTTCTTCTTACCGTCCACTGAAGTAATACACAATAGTTTAATTAAGACTTAATTATTCCGTTTTATTTCCGAATAATTTTACGCGTTCACTTGTTGCAATATGATTATTTAGCTTCTTGATAAATATTAATTCCATTCATTAAGTTATTACTGAGATGATTTCTGATGAATTACACTTTCACAATGATTCTGCATATGGTTGATTAATTTGCTACTTCAGATAAACTCTACGGAGTCTATGCTTATTTCCCGTAGGAAGATGAGACTTCATCTTCTCTAATTGAAATCAAACTTTACTTTTATTCGCTTCATAATGAAGCAGAACTAGCTTTGTACTGACTGACTAGATCGACGACTGGATTCTGAATGAAGAGAGTAGAGAGAGCTCTAGTATGGAGAATCTTATATATATAGTGTTGGTATTCAAACGATGCCGCCCTAGAACAATAAAATTATATTTAATGAGTCGGTGAGTACCCCGTTTGAGTTGACACGCCGCCATGATATATCACCAAGCCTATTATCGCTTCCAAAAGACCGCGGGTCATTCATCTGTCCCGGCGTACTATTAGTTATGAATGTCTGAACATATGGTTGGAATTTCGATTGAGGTGCCGACACAATTAATAGAGGAAGTATCGACTTTATGAGTTGTCATATGAATTTTACTATTAATGCGACCGTTTTTTATTTCGAACGAAAATTGATTTATTCTATTGGAATTCTTCAGTTTCAGTTTACATAAGGCTATATTTAAAATACTTGATAAGGAGTGCTCATAACACTAGCAATGTCAAAAAATAATCACTGTAATTTCAATGTTTGAGAATGTAGCTCTGAAATTTTGGTTTTCAAGAATTTGATAGTAGAACATCTTAGATAGATAGATAGATAGTCCTTTTCAGAAGGATTTACATTTGTTGCGGAATGTCACCTTTCTCTTAGACTCACACTTTCAGATTTCGGGGATTTCTCTGTTACAAGCGCGCCACTCAGCGGACACTTGTCAACGCCAATAAATAGGAAAAACAGGTACCTATAGACGGGCAAAGTGTTTGTAGAATCGGCAGAAAAATAGTCAACAGAATTTGAACTTTTGTTCTATTATGGAATGCGCACAGGGCTCTTATAAATAATTTGATGCAATCATATTCATAAATTGAAATATTATTTTCATTTGCTTATGATTATTGAATTTCATTGTGTATCTAGATCGCTTGTGTCATTCGAAGGATACATCGACAGAAAATCCTTCTTTAAATTAAAAAAAAAAAGGTTTTTTTTTTAAATTCAATTGTTCTTGTTTTTACAGCTAATTTCGATACGATATAATATTTTGTATAATAATATGATGTTTTACTTGGTGATTGTTTCTCGCATATACACATGATTCATCAGATCGAAGATTAATATTAACCATGGATTTTGACAAGAATACGAAACATGTTTTTGAATCTTTAAAACGAAAAATGAGAGGGAAAAGTGGGAGAACTGCTCTTTCGTTGTCAGATTTTTCATATATAATTTTGCATATCCTTCGGTATTTGTTAGGAAATTTTACCTAAAAATTTATATTGTGGAGGCCCCTCTCTTGTGGAGGCCCCGGGGCTGCAGCCTCGTTTGCCCCCCTCTTAATCCGGCTCTGTTTACTTGTTTTAATCACTTCACCCATTGAGTTGAAAATTCAATGCTATTCATTTTGATGACTGGGAATTCCAAATGGTGCTCTAATTTGAAATCATTATTTAAATGAAAAATTATTTTAAAACGGACTGAAAATAACTTCTCCTAGCCCCATCCAGATTCATAACCCCATACAGATTCCTAACCGCATACAGATTGTCCTGAAAATTTGTGATTGGGAATTTTTAATAGCTATCAAAATATTTAAACCGAAAAACGTGGGTCGCATGCATACAAATGATATAAACTGTTATGTGAGTTTTCTCAAAGATAGCTATAGTATATCCATTCTTTACTCTACTTTTTATATTTTCGATATTTTCGTTTTCTTTCCAGAGAATGATCTACGAAATATACTTGTTTTCTCAAGATTCCTTTTGTGTTGATGAACAATTAGATTTCGTCTGCCTAAATCTGTACGAACATTTGCATAATTGGAAATGGGATGGGTGTTGGCTAGAAGTCGTTCTCCACAAGTAGAATAAAACAAGGTAAATTAACAAAATTCTGTATGCATTTCAGGGATGCATCCCCATCTTCAGCAGACGTACAGGATCTAGAAGGGTTCAATGATAATTATGAGAATGTTACAAAATGGAGGAAACCTATACTTACAAGTATAATATTGAAGTGAAATAAAGAAACAGAATTGGAGGGTAGTTTGGACTAACCCTTTACAATTCATTATTTTCTTTCTTTTCAGTTTTGTCTGTCTGAAGAATCGCAGAAAAAAGAACATAATGACTAGTAAAGGTAAAACTACCCATTAATTCTGGTTTTTATTTATTATATTTGTAAGTATAAATTTCCTCCATTTTGTAACATTCTCAATTTCTACCATCTCCACTTTGAGCAAAATGGACTTTTTTCGACAAATTTGTATAATTTTTTTTTATGGAGACTGTGTTGTATTTGAAGGAAAATTTAGGATTTTCGCTTCTCCATTTTGTATGAAAAATAAAATTTGGAATCAGAGGAAACTCTTCCAGATGTGGAATTAATTTATTTTGTTTCTTATTGAAGTTTTCTACCGAAGCAAATGTCTTACATTGGAAATTTTCCACAATTCCAAGGTAAATTTATTTCAAATCTAAAGCCATACCGCAGTTTCACATTCAAGAATGAATCATGAAACAGTTGCTGATTGCTACTGAAGTCCGTTGAAATGGTTTCTTAGCCATGAAACCGAGGTATGGCTTTATATTTGGAAGATCTTTCCGTTGAGTAAAAACCCCTTTTCTATTAATTGTGTAAACTTCCCAATGTAAATGACTTAAAAAACAAAATGTGATCCTTCTGCAACCCAACGCATTTGTGATTTCCACATCTGAGAAACCTTTATCTGAATTCAAATTTCATTTGCCACAGAAAATCGAATTATAGAAATAATTTTTCACAAATAAATGATTGGACTACTTTTATTTTATTTTTGCACTAATTGTTACTCATGTTCATGTGAATCACTGATTTGGAATGAGTTCGGATTTATCAAAAAATGGCTTTGATAAACACACTGAAGTCACTTTTTCGCGTAAAGAAAACTGGGGTTTTCCACTTCGTCACTGTACCATTTTTCCTTCTATGTCACAATTGTCATTTTTGACATTAAAAAATAGTTTTCCGAACTTTTGTTACATCTTTGGAAATGTATGTACGAGATATCATTCGAAAATCACATCAAAATAGCAAGCAAAAGACACTTCACTTCTACTGTTCAATCTAAAAAAATCGTGATATCGATGTGTGTGTGTGTGTCTGTACGATAACTACCGAACCGTATAACCAATCGAGCTGAAATGTGGTATGAAGATACAGTTTCTACCCTTATTGCGACCATTAGCTTTTGGCTGTCATCTGTCAAACGAAAGTGTCACTATTAAAAAATTACAGAAACTATATCGCACGGAACTTGACTTGCAATATGTCATTTGGAAGCACATGAAAAACTGTATCCACTAAAAATGATTTCTCTAACTGACATCTGTTGAAAATAAAAAAAAATCAAAGTTCAAAACTTTTACATTCAATTATTTAAAATCTATTCGATGCATTAAAACTAAATCTGGCAGGGAGCAACATAACAAAATAATCTCACTTGGTCCGGTAAATTGACTTCGTACAGCCCCAAAAATATTTTATGAATGTTTTATTTTAAAATAACCCCAATCGCCCGAGGGCGTGCCGGTCAAGTTCTGGGGTGTCATACAGCCGATTTTTTATATACGAAAAATTCAACTTAGGACGAGTTACTAATTTTATATATATATATATATATATATATATATATATATATATATATATAAATTGTTATGTTGGTAATGATAGTTTAATTTATTATTATTGTTATGATAATGATGATAATAATTTTAGCTCCGCGTTGGGAGCCAAAATGTTATGAAATATTAATTGCTTAATTATTTTCGCTCCGCGTTGGGAGACAAATTGTAATGAAATATTAATAGCCAAATTATTTTCGCCCTGTATAATATATTGTTATAAAATAATAAAGAAAATAAACCAGAAATTATCAAAAAACAATTATTTCCTTTATTCAGGAAAACTTATATTAACCTGGCCTGCGAAAGATAACTTATAACTATGATCAATTGACAAATTTTCATAAAATAATGGAAAACAGTGAAGGATATGTGAATTTAACCTCACTTCGTTCTTTAGAGTTGGAAGAATTCTTTTATAGTTCAATACCAAATCATAGAGTTCTTCAGAGATATGAGTTATTTTGTGAAGTGATTCAGTTTGTGATGTGCACTAAAAGTTTATACCTGTAGCTGGAACTGTCGCTGATGCAATACCTGGCATAATCTGAATTCCAATTTCATCCACTCCTCTCAGGAACTAACCATTTCAAAAGGAACCCTCCAAAATCCATGAAATCAGCTTGGACAAGTTTCATGTGGATAACCAAAAAAGGTAATCTTCTTTTATCCTTGTTTATTTTGTGTAGAGATTATTCAGAAGTTGTATTGGTTTTTTATTGTTGAAAAACTATCTTCTCATTAATGAAAGTTCTAAATTTCTTTCATTCAAATTTTGTACCTGGCTTTTCTTCAAAAAAAAATTCCAATCTCCTTGCAGCTTTGTTTTTTCATTCCCTGGATACCATTTCTGTTTTGTCCATTTTATTTGAATTTTCAAACTCGCGCACTTCCTTGTCGCACTTTGATTAATATGGTGTTGTTTTAGAAAACTTATGAACTAATATATTTTACATTTCTTATAAACTAAATACAATATTTGATGATAATTATTTTTGACATTTCTCAGTTCTTTGGCTTTGGCTATTGTCATCAAGAAGTTTCTTGTTCTCCCATTGGCTATTTTTAGTTAGATACAATTTCAAATACTGTATGTTTCAAGCTTATAATTTTGTTGATCACATTTAATTCAGAATGATTTTGTAAATCTAGACTTTTTTGTTGTATTTTGAACAATTATAGGTTGTAATCATTTTGACAATGTATGAAAATGATTGCATTATAGTATTTGCATATTTTCACCTATCAGTATTATACAGAGGCTTCATAAAGGAAATAGAATCTCAAAAAAATGTAAAACAATTTCTCATGAACTACTACCTATTAAATATTTATTATTTTTGTGGTTTATTTATGAAATTATTTCTTTTTCATCTTTAAAATATATTACTGGTCCTTCCTAACATAACAAATATATATATATATATATATATATATATATATATATATATATATATATATAAAACACACCCGTGAGTGACGATTGTATAATGCAACTTTATAACGAATTACAATAGTTGAAAATCTGAAAAATAAATGAAAATTTGCCGTCAAACGGTAGCATACCAAAAATACCGTTAATCATAAATTGCGTTATCCGACATCTTAAGGCTTAAGCCTTACGAAGGCTAAAGGCTTGAGAAGGCTAAAGGCCTTAAACTGTCGGATAAAGCAATAATTGATTAATGGCATTTTTAGTATGCTACCGTTTGACGGCAGCTTAAGCAAATCCAATAAAAAGCCGTCCGACGCGTCACTTCAATGACGTCATATCTAATAACGGCATTTTAGTAGGCTACCGTTTAACGGCAGTTTAAGTACAGCGTTAAACATTCAACTCGACATTTGAATAATGTAGAATGTTGAACTGAGTGTGTGGTAAACACAGACGCTCTGAGATATAATACATTGTGCCATGGTCAAATGTTTTCGAATACCGACAATACCCATATTTCAACGAATGAAGAACAATTTTGGAGATTTCCAGGAAAAATCTTCCTTCAAATTTTTTGACTACATCACCCACTTTACCTTTGGGCCGAAACGTTGGCAATAAAATCGAAGATTGAGAGTGGTGTTTTTCTCAAATTGTCCGACTGCTCGTGAAAAAAACTACGATAGTAAATGTATACATTGCAAGCTGCCTGAAACAGATATTCAATTTCAAGGTGAAGAAAACAACTATCCTTGTTATATCCAACTGGTGATAAAGTCAGAACTATTTGACTTCATACTCTGCTTTGAGGCAGTTATCATAATTCTGACCTGTAAGAAAAAAACGACACAAACAGTATTGAAAAGAGAAAAATTGTTTCAAAAATAATTTCACGACCATTGTAGTGATTCAGAACACGTGAACTGAACACTGGTGCCAAGCAAGATTCTCGCATGCACGGTTTACAAAGCTGTCTACGAACGAAAGTTTGTTAGATGGTGATTGAAAGATCTTGATGAACAACTAATCAGAAAACAGTACGTGATGTGCATAAGAATTAATTTGAACATTTTTATCTCTTCAAAAAGTTGCCATTCTATCAAAAAATAATTCATATTATATTAATATTTCTGGTACGAAAAAGCGTGCACAGTGATTGGCGAGTCCAGAATCCAACCAGAATTGAAATTTTCTACTTCATTCATAAATGCGACGAATGATTCATCTTGTCTTCTACTCTTCAAAATACTCGGTGTTTAGTTTTGAAAGCCAGCGAAAGACAAGGGCAATCATGTTCAAATTAATTCTCCTGCGCATCGCGTACTGTTTTCTGATTGGTTGCTAATTAGGATCTTACATTCACCAGCCAATCAGAAAATACTAGTAGAATCTAACAAACTTTCGTTCGTAGACAGCTTTGTAAACCGTGCATGAGAGAATCTTACTTGGCAACAGTGTTCAGTTCACATGTTCTGAATCACTACAATGGTCGCGAGATTATAAAAAAAAACAATTGCGAATGTTTTTCCCCTTTTCAATACTGTTTGTGTCGATTGTTTCTCACAAGTGACTGTGAAAATTATGATTCTTCCCGGCCTAGTCCGGGAAGTACGTACTTCCCGGACTAGCCCGGAAAATGCTACTTTCTCAAAAAAAGCGTGAAGTGGGTATATCCCGGACGGTTGCCGAAAAAATATATTTATTATAATCGTAGCAAAGCCCATTCGACTGTTAAGTCATCATCAGTGCGTAGGTACCTGTAAGTAAGTATAAACATTGGAAATTTTTTAATCAATTTGAAATAGAAATTTGAAAATCCGATAACGTTGGTTTAATTACTCGTCAGGTACACAAGAAAACCATAAAAATATATTTTTTCCATTAAACATTGCATGAATTTACGGGACATTCATATTAAAATTCATCCTATTACAGGACTATTCTGGATTACATATTTTGGAAAATAGTTGAAATCTTGTCATCGTTCAGTGTTGAAATGTAATTGAAGCTTGCCACGTAATGTCAAGCTTCAATTCAATGTCCATTCTCACTCAACGTCAATCATTTCCTCTTACATATCCTAGGCTAAGAGCGGGCTGCAGAAAAACTGACCAATCGAGAAACAGAATGAAATATTTTCAAAATGTTACTACTCAGAGCAAACATGAGAAAAATCATTGACTGCCTGGGCAAAAATGGTGCATTGGTTTGTTATGGCCTTTTTTCGGAAAAAGCAATCATACCAATGTAGCAACAGATTGATAATACACGCAAAGAAATTTACCAGGATATACAACAGGAATTCGGCGAATTCTACAGGAAATTCCCCCTATATAAGCGACAGCAGGAATATTTGTTAATTGTACGTGACAATTCCGGTCTTTTAATTCCTCTGGAAATAACAAGTTTTAGATTAGTTAATGCAACCAAACTGCAGTTTGCCATTTCAACAGGAAAATAATAATGTGACAAAAATCGGAATATGATTTACTATTTACAGAATCGTTACATTGATTTAACTGGAATTTTTCAGTTATTTTAATGAACTACCTCACTTTTACCGGAGCTGTTATTTCGATTTAACAGGAATTTCTTGTTTAATAAACAAACTAGATAGTTGTATTCGAAGCTTCGAACTTCAGTTTTTACAAGAATTTCCAGTAATTAAACTAACCAAAACAGAATTACTTTACTCATACCGGAACTGTAGTATCGACTTAACAGGAATTTTCCGTTGAATTAAAGAACTTTCGTTCATATATTACAGTACTAGATAGTTGTATTCGAAACTTATAACCTGAGCTTTACATGAATTTCCTGTACTTACCTAGTATTTAACTGGAGTTTCTTGCATTTCCTATTTAATCAACTACATAGTTTTGACAGTAATTTCCATCTGAAGTTGATATTTTTTTCCATTGAATTTTACTGGAAGTTTCCGGTTAAGTCTACCGTGGAGCATTGTTGTAATTTGGGTAACTTCCTGTCAGTATTCAAGTGGTATTTTGTAATTTTTGTAACGCATTCTGTTTAAAAAGTGACTTGCGAATATGTGTCTGGAATCAGGGGAGAATTTTCCATATATTTATTATAGAGTATCTCAACATAATTCTAACGAATTAGAGAGACATTCGTTGAATACCAGTATGGAGACACTCCATAATACATATAAAAAGAAATTTTCCTGATTCCGGACACATATAGCGAATTTCATTACGGTATTACTGTCTACACTCTTACAATTTGTTCTAGGGAAAGTCAAACACTAAAAAATGTAACCTTTAAATAACAGCGAACTTTATGCAGCTGTGAAAAATGATTATTTTACAGGTTTATATGGTTCGCTATGCTTTAAAAGACTGAAATTATTTTCAGTGGCTAACTACCTCTAGGGGTGGGCGCCCGCTATTGTATTAAGACTAACAATATATTGTTACAATCCCAAATCAGCAAATGAATAGAAACTGAGGAATAACCCAGGTAGACAATTACAACTACAATAAAAGATATGTAATAGAACAATACCCATTAAACAGAGTATGCACTTCTCATATAGGTAGGGTATAAAAAATATGAAATTAGAATGTTTAAGTTTGAATTTGTTTTTATTGAAAAATCAATATTTTGTTTGGAATAAATGTTACAAAAGAAAAACGAAAAAAAAAAAGATATTTGGTGCCTTTCCGCAATTCCAATATTTTAACCACGATTACGGTTTTGCCATATAAGTACTGCAAGGTCGTAATCATGGATAAAATATTGGATTTACGGAATAATTTTTTAACTAAAAGTAATAATGATGAACATATTAATCAACAATAATAAACCTAAACTAGAGGTAAAAGTTTTATTTGCAGCCCTTTCACCCATCGTATCACCGATTATTCTGTATACTCTCTTTTCCCCATCTTGGCTTTGATCTAAGTCTAAGGCAATAGGGAGCAACTCGAATAAATAGTTAGTTGACGCCGACATAACTATTTTTCTAATAAGTATCAGAATTCATTTCACAATCACTTCACTTGCACTTGCTCATGCGTAGGTATCCAACAACCAACACGAAACACGAATGACAAGTTACCGCGTCGGTACGTAGGTATGTACTTCCCAGAGTAGCGGATTGAATTGTGGGATTTACAGGACTTCTGGTAAAATCAACGTTCTGAGCTGTTACACCAGTAGCGTGGATCGTAGAGATAACAGGAATATATTGCATGAATTAAAATACAGTCAGCTGAACAAGAATTATTCCGGTAGAATAATCTGAATTTCTGTGAGGAATGCCAAACATTCCTGTTGAATTTAATGTGTCCATACTGTTAGTCGTACAAATATTTCCTGTAACATTCACGGTGTTTTATTCCGGTTGCACCTATGGTTCCGACCTACGTATGTTTTACAGTCGTGTCTTGTAAATATTGCAGAGCATTATTCTATATTCACAGGAAATATTTCTCATAAACTAAAAGTTCCTTATTACTGTCATACTAACCATTTTTCTTGTTCATACGACTCAAGTCACTTTAACCGGAATCGGCATGTTAGATAGCAAGTACATATTGTTCTCAGAACGGTTTTTTTCTGTTATAATAACAATGGTTGCGTTTAAAAAACAGGAATTCATTTAACCGGAAATTCCCGGGATTCCTTTTTTTCAGTGTATGGAGGTTCAAATTAGCCTGGTAATGACATTCTACCGCTGAGACAATTGGGATTCAGAAGTGGATACATTTGTGCCACTGCACTTGCTGAAGTTGTTGACGATATCTTGATGGATAAAGAGCGTGGAGAAATCTGCATTTTGATTTTGTGAGATGAAGTGCCTCAAAGCAGAGTTTGAAATTAGTTCTGACTTTATCACCAGTTTGTTGAACTGATTGTGTGGTATATATATATATATATATATATATATATATATATATATATATATATATCAATCAATCAATCTTTATTCAATTCAGATACATATTCAGATTATTATTAAAGAAAAATTAAAGTGAATAGATGTGTTCAGCTCTTGGGTAACGCCTAAGCAAAGCTTGTGTTGCGTGTTTTTCCAGAGCTGGACACAAACAATAATGTAACTAAGAATAATATTTTCATTCCGTTCAATGAAAAAAATAAGAAATAAACTTTTAAGTAGAAATCAATGATCGACTCACAGGAGGACTGAATCAAGCAAACCCGCGATAGGGGCACAGACAGATATAAATTAAGTTTCAAGTCATTGGTTCAAATATTTCTTTCAGCCATTCAAAGTTGTGATCAACGAATGATCTAATAGTTTTCGTGCGTTTTTTAATATTTTTTTTATTTCTAAGGTCAGTGGGAATATGATTGAGAAGTTTTGGGCCAAAGTAAGTAACAAACCTTTGGGTATAGGCATTTTTACAAAAAGGTACACTAATTGCTCTCTCGGATTTAGCTCGGGTATCGTGAGAGTGTTTGAGATGTGTGAGAGGTGAGTTCATCGTCCATATTATACAGTGGTAGGTATATAGTTTTCTGATATTGAATATACTTGCCTCCTTATATAAGCTCTCAGTTGGATGTCTTCTATCTTTTTTCAGAACTATTTTAAGCAAGGTGTTTTGTATCACTTGGAGATTATGTAAGTGTGTTTTATTCAACCCTCCCCAAACAGTAATACAGTACCTAATGACAGACTCAGCTAGTGCATCGTATGTCATTAGTAGTAGATGTTTATTTACTTTGTTTCTGAATTGATAGAATTTAAAAATGGGTTTCCTGAGTCTTTTCACGACGAAATCTATATGTTTGTCCAAGCGTATTGTAACGTAAATAAACTTAACTTGGTTTATACTAATTTATTTCACACTTAAATCTACAACTTAATTTATATTACTACGCCACTGAATAGCTCGATCGTATGGGCTCGTTCAGACTGTTCACTCCCTCTTGAGGGCTGTCTATTTATCTCCGATACAGCATTCTCGATGTTTCGAATTCTTCCAGTTGGCGACGGCATGTTCCAATTGTTTCCAATATTGACCGTTGCATTACGCGGAAGAGCGACTGGATGGTTCTCGAATATCTCCGGGGATGATCTCATCGCTGTCGATGGCGACGCGGGAGGCGACAGGTCCGGCCTAGGTTCGTTACATTGCCCCCTTCTTAAAGACATTTCGTCCCGAAATTTCATCCTTGGAGTGTGACGATATCTGCATGACTCCCCATATCTGCACCGTGAAGTTCGATGGAAGTAACACTCCACGGTCTTCATGATCGGTCGTGGAAGAGGGTTACAGCAAACCAAAATCTTGACGCCGCTGGATCTGAATATCGCCTCCAGCATACTTCTTATGACTCTCCAGTCCAACCCATCAATACCACAGGATAATTTTGGAATTGCTAGATCCACCAGATTCTGGTCCACCATAGTATCTCTTAGTTTGGTGAGACTCTTCCAGACATCTTCATAAGACGGTTTATCTTGGGAATGCCTCTTGGTGACTAGGTAGTAGATGTTTCTCTGGCCTTTCTTCAACTGTAGCACCCCACCAACTTCTGGATTCTGCTCCCGCAGTGTTTGGAGTTGACCAAATTTCTTGGAGAACACTACGGCGATGCCCCTGGACATTCGAAGATCTTCTGCCACACAGTGCGCTAGTGCGTAGTCAGCAGGCACCTTGAAAAGGTCTCGTGACTCCTCTCTAGTAACCCCATGTAGAACTTTCTGCCCGTTTGAATACAAGGACATAAACTTCTCGAACGTCATATCATCCTCCGGTGGCTTGAGGGTGCGAACTTGGTCATGGTTTCCAGCGTATGGGGCCAACCTGTTGAAATGGACGACCCTTGGTTTCCCTCGGGGTGGCTTATGGATTCGGTACACAAGGTCGTTTATCCTTTTCACAATTTTATACGGGCCTTCCCACGAGTTCCGCAACTTTGGTGATAGTCCACGACGACGTTTGGGGTTGTACAGCCAAACCAGGTCATCAACCTTAAATCCTCCAGCGTCGGCCTTGATGTCATAGGTCTTCTTCATTTTATCGCTGGCACTCTGGATGTTCAACCGGACTCGTTCGTGGATGTCGTCCATTCTCTGCCGAAGTTTGCTGACGTAGTCCTCTCCCGCAGTGTCTTGTCCTGGCGGTATCCCAAACTTCAGGTCACAAGGCAGTCGCAGTTCTCGGCCCATTATAATACTAGCAGGAGTTTGACCGGTTGACTCGTGTACTGCGGATCGATAGGCCATCAGGAACAAATGAAGATACTGGTCCCAGTCTCTTTGATGGTCAGAGACAACCTTGGACAAGTGGCGGTTGATCGTCCTGTTCATCCGTTCCACCATTCCATCGGACTGCGGATGTAGGGCCGTGGTTCTTGTCTTGCGGATGTTCAGCAGTAGACATATTTCTTGAAAAGGTTGGATTCGAAATTTCTGCCTTGATCCGAGTGCAGCTCCATTGGAATACCGAATCGACATATCCATTCTTTCACCAAGACGTCGGCGACGGTGATGGCTTCCTGGTTGGGCAGGGCATAGGCTTCCGCCCACTTACTGAAGTAGTCCATTGCCACAAGGATGTATTTATTCCCGTGGTCGGATACGGGAAACGGGCCGGCGATGTCAATGGCGATTCTCTCGAACGGGCTGCCTACGTTGTACTGACGCATCGGGGCCTTGGTGCGTATTCGAGGTCCATTGCTAGCAGCGCATACAGCGCACTTTCTGCACCAGTCCTGGACGTCAGCTTGACAATTGGTCCAGTAAAACCGTTGCCTCACTTTCTGCAGGGTCTTCGTCACTCCCAGATGTCCTCCGGCGACTCCATCATGGATTTCCCGCAGCACTTCCTCTCTTCTGTTCCTGGGAACAATTATTTGGCGTCTGTCTTCCCCACCAATATCGGCCTCCAACACCCGTTTCAGGATCCCATTGTCCAGAATAAGAGAGTTCCATTGTGCCCAATAGGACTTAACAGCCGGCGAGTAACCTGCGACTTCCTGCCATGATGGTCTTCGATTGCCCTTCTTCCAGCTGACAACTAAGCCAAGGTCGGGGTCTTTCTCTTGGTCTTTCTGGATCTTGCTGTCATTCCAGTTGTCATCCATTGCCGCGGTTCTACAAAGTGTTGCTTCTTTCTCTTCTGCTCGTCGGCAATGTGAGCAATCATCTGGACATGGTCTTCGCGACAAGGCATCTGCATTCTTATGGCTAGTTCCGGCTCGATGTTCGATCTCGAAATCGAATTCTTGGAGTCTCTCGATCCAACGTGCTACTTGACCCTCAGGATTTTGAACTGTAAGAGCCATTTGAGAGCTGCATGGTCATTTCTCAGCAGGAATCTTCTTCAATACACGTACTTGTAGAAGTGCTCCACCCCTTTACAACAGCTAACAGCTCTCGCCTGGTGACACAGTAATTGCGCTCTGGTTTGCTAAGCGTCTTGCTGAAATAACCAATGACCTTCTCCTGTCCCTCCTGGATCTGAGATAGACAGCTCCAAGTCCCACGTTGCTGGCGTCCGTATCCAAAATGAATTTCCCTTTGGGTAGGGGATAGCTCAGTACAGGTGCGTTGATCAAAGCTCCTTTCAGCTTCCTGAATGAGTCTTGACATTCTTCGGACCACTGGAACTTTGTTTGGCCCTCTGTGAGCCTGGTCAGTGGTTTAGCGATGTTGGCGAATCCCAGCACATATCGGCGATAGTATGTGCATAAACCAAGGAAACTTCGAAGTTGGTGAATGTCTTTTGGGATGGGCCAATCCTTAACAGCTTTGATCTTCTGGTCATCCACTGCTACTCCTTCCCCAGAGACAACGTGGCCGAGGTATCGTACTTCTTTTTGGAACAGATGGCATTTCTTAGGGCTCAGCTTCAATCCGGAGTTCCTCAGTCGCAGGAATACTTCCTCCAAGTTTTCACGTGGTCCTCGAACGATCTGCCGACCACAATTATGTCGTCGAGATACACTAGACACGTGTTCCATGAGAGTCCCTTCAGCACTGTCTCCATCAATCTTTCGAATGTGGCGGGAGCATTACAGAGCCCGAATGGCATAACGGTGAACTGCCACTATCCTGAGCCGATGGTAAAAGCAGTCTTTCTCGATCTTCCTGAGCAGGTTCTACTTGCCAGTATCCACTCTTCAGATCAAGGGTCGAGAAAATCGTGGAACCAGCCAACGTGTCTAGGGTGTCATCTATTCTCGGGAGAGGGTAACTGTCCTTCTTCGCGACATTATTAAGTTGGCGATAGTCTACACAAAAGCGTGTCGATCCATCCTTTTTCTTCACCAGTACGACTGGAGAGGACCAGGGACTGTCAGATGGTTCGATAACTCCTTCTTTTCCCATATCGCTGACTATTTTGTCAGCCTCTTCCTTCTTGGCAAGAGGAAGTCTTCTTGCTGATTGCCGGATCGGTCGGGCACCCCCAGTATCAATCTTGTGCTGGACCACATTAGTTCGACCCCCTTTTCCTTGTCCGGTATCGAAGATGTCTTGGTACTTTTTGACTAAATCTCTTAGTTTGGGCTGCTGAGCTGGTTTTATGTCTTTGGAAGAGATGGCAACTAATTTGTCTAGTTCTGTGGGCAAGTTGTTGGGTTGGCTAATCGTACCTCGTACGCCCCGGATCACTGAGGAAACTGGCGAGCAGTGCCCCAATATTGTTCCTTTCTTCAAGGTCACTGGAAAATAATTGACATTCATGACCCTTACGGGCACAAATTTGTCAGCACGCAACAGGGTCTTCCCTAGTGCAATCCTCGTCCAATTTTTCATCATGAAGTTTGGGCTCGAACATCACCACGTTTCCACTGCTCGTACTCCCGTCCAGGCGAGCCTCCAGAATGGTTTCAGCCCTCCTCAGGTACGCTTACATCTTCAGCCAACAACACACGGATCAACCCTCACTTCTCCCATGAAGCACCAGCTCTTCTCCGTTGACACGTAGGACGCCGTCTTTGAAATCCAATTCAAACCCTCTGAATTCATGATGTCCATTCCGATGATTGCATCGTCTTCGATGTCCGCTACAAGTGCCTGATGTTTCACTTTAGTGCTGCCCAAAATTATTTCAATCGGTAGCTCGCCATATACAGTAGGTGGCTCCCCTGTTGCTGTGCGTAGCTTCCAAGTTGTCGGTTCAATTCGTTCCGGTGTTCTGGCAAAGGAAGGCCTCGAGAATTGTCCTAGTCGCACCTGTATCTAGCAGCATGGTGCAAGGCTCGTTATTGATGAGACCGTCTACGAAGACACCTTTGTTCTGTCGTTGAAGGATAGCGACATATGCGTTGTTAACCGAGGCTTGCCGGACACATGCCGACGATTGCCCCTTCTCGTCGACCTTTTTTAGTTTTCCTGCATCGGAGTCGATGAATGTTGGACATTTGCTATGCACATGTCCAATTTTGCCACAATTCCGGCATCTTATCTGTCTTTCCTCAGGCAACACTTCCTTCATCACTTTTCTTATGGCAGCTTCCAAGTTAGCAGGCTCCGGTGAGTCTTCCTCAATCGTTTGAACTTTACTTTGGGTTTTGCAGCATTATTTTGCTGCTTCGAATTCCAAAGCTCGTGCCAGTGCGTCTACAAGATGTGTTGGACGAGCTAATATCAACGCTTGTCTGGTTTCTTGGTCACGGAGTCCATCCAAGAATGCCTGAACCGCTAATCGCTCCTTTACATTTTCCGGTATGGCTGGATATGCGAGACGAACCAAGCGTGCGATGTCAGTTTCAAATTCTTGTAAGGATTCGCCCGATTTCTGACAGCGATTTTTCAGCTGGGAGTGGTATACGTGTTCCAAATGGGCGTGGCCATATCGTAATTCTAGATGTTTAATCAGCTGATCATAGTCCTCCTGTTCTTGGGCGGTGAGAGTTTCTAGAATATTTGTCGCTTTCTCCACGTAATGCAAGTGTCAGTGCTACAGCTCTTTCCCTGCATTCCATCCGTTTGGTTTGGCCGCTGCTTCAAACTGCCGGCGGTAATTTGCCCATGGAGTTTTTCCGTCGAACTGAGGCGGCTTCATGGAAAGCTTCCCTATTTCTGAAATGACCTTGACATCTTTTATACCCTCTTGAACTTTATCCACGTTCAAACTCAAGTCCAGCATTGCATTTTCGTTAACCATCTCTGTGGAGGACGCACTATTAATTTGTTTTTCCAGCTTACTGATCGTTTCCTTTATTTTGTCCATTTCTGCCTCGATTCCGTCTTTGATTCCATCGCTGATTATTTCCTTCATCTTGTCCATCTCTGCCTCGACCCCATCTTTGATTTTATCTACCTCCGTGTTCATTTGCTCCCTAATTTTATCTATCTCTGTCTCAACGGTTCCCATTCTTTCTTCTAGGAAATTAGCCACACCACACAATTCTTTTTTAGGCCTTCTTGTTTTCCAGGAACTTCTCTTCCAGGCTTCTTGAATTTTCTAGAAGCTTCTCTTCCAGATTTCTAGAATTTTCTTCCAGGCTTCTTGAATTTTCTAGAAGCTTCTCTTCCAGATTTCTAGAATTTTCTTGAAGCTTCTCTTCCAGATTTCTAGAAAGCTTCTCTTCCAGATTTATAGAATTTTCCTGAAGTTTCTCTTCCAGATTTCTAACATTTTCTTCCAAAGTCCTCGAATTTTGTTGCAGTTCTTCTTTCACGGATTTAGTAGTTTCTTCGAGTTTATTCATTACCAAACTCAAATCACCTCCGGGAACTTCGAATAAAAATGTTTCGGGGTCCTCACCTTCTTGTATAAGTCCTTCTGCAAGTCTTTCCTGGAGTACTTGCTTTTTACCCGTTGTTTCTAGTTCCCTTTCCTCCAATTCCTGTTTCAATTCCGCTACCTTCAAATCCGCAAGGCGCACTTTTCTTGAACACATTTTGTCTTTGACGAGGTATCAGTCTGTTTTACACGAAAAGTTTATCAGTTTGTTAAAAATTCACTTCGCGAATTATTTTCCACGGGCCACCAGTCTATTGTCTGTTTCACGCGAACAGTGTATCAGTTTATATTCCCACGCACAATTGTCCACTTCGTGAAAACCGGGCCACTGTCTATTTTCTGTTTCACGCGAACAGTGTATCAGTTTATATTCCCACGCACAATTGTCCACTTCGCGAAAACCGGGCCACTGTCTATTTTGGGCGTACAAAAAGGTCTATCAATTTATTTTTCTGACTATCCACTCCACGATCACTTGTTTATTTTCAAAATCTCACTTCCGACACCAATTGTAACGTAAATAAACTTAACTTGGTTTATACTAATTTATTTCACACTTAAATCTACAACTTAATTTATATTACTACGCCACTGAATAGCTCGATCGTATGGGCTCGTTCAGACTGTTCACTCCCTCTTGAGGGCTGTCTATTTATCTCCGATACAGCATTCTCGATGTTTCGAATTCTTCCAGTTGGCGACGGCATGTTCCAATTGTTTCCAATATTGACCGTTGCATTACGCGGAAGAGCGACTGGATGGTTCTCGAATATCTCCGGGGATGATCTCATCGCTGTCGATGGCGACGCGGGAGGCGACAGGTCCGGCCTAGGTTCGTTACAGTATATGTTGGTCAAGCATAATACACAGGTATTTTATTGAATCTATTTTCTTTATACGTGGGCAAGAACAAATTATAGGATTCTGGCAATTGAGGGTATGCATGAAAACATTATTCTTCAGTGGTTGGTGTCTTGTTGTAGATGAGAAGGTCAAAACTTTTGTTTTGTCAGTGTTTAGGCTCAGGAGACTAGAATTCAGCCAGGAGAATATAGTGTTCAATCCGTTTTGTGCTTTTGCATAAGTAGTGTCCCATGAGTTACCAGAGAAAATCAATGCCGTATCGTCAGCAAATGAAACAATATCACCTTCAAAGTTTTTCAAGTTGTAAATATTGTTGATATATGTATATATTAGGAACAAAATTGGACCCATGACAGTACCCTGGGGGACACTCATGGCAACAGGTAGGGTCTGGCTATAGGTGTCATTTATTTTGACCCTCTGTGTTCGGCCTTGTAAATAGTCAGCAAAGAGTTCTAAAGACTCCGTAACAAAATATCGTGATTGACAGTGTCGAAAGCTTTGGCTAAGTCTAGAAACACTGCTAGGCATCTTTTCTGTTCATTGGCATTATTCAGTATTTTATTCACTAGGTCAAAAACGGCGTTTTCCGTTGACAGATTTTCTCTGAAACCATATTGACATGGTGATAGGACTTGATGTTTTTCCAGAAAATTTACGAGTCTATTTTTCATGCATTTTTCAAAAAGTTCGCAAAGTTATTATTACCGATATTGGCTATAATTTGTGGCCAGTTTTTTGTTTCCGGTTTGAAAATTGGTGTTGTAATAGCTTCTTTGAAATTGTTTGGAATCATGTCATTTACAAAACATTGGTTGAATATATGACATAAGGGATCCAGAAAGTATTGATGAAATTTTTTTATTAAATAAACGGGCACTCTATCAGGACCAGCAGAAGTATTGTTTTTTAGACAAGAAATCAGGGTTATTAGTTCATTGCGTGTCACTGGATGGAAGAAAAGGGACTCTTGAATATTAACTTGCTGATCGGGTATGGGAGTAGTTTTTCTATCTATCGTGTTTGCCATGTTCAGGCCAATACAAGCAAAAAATGTATTGAAATAATTAGCTTTACTCTGGTCATCTGCAATTTTGTTCCCCTCTTCATCAGTTATGTCGTATTGGGTGCTGTTACTAGAGTGGGTTTTTTTGTTTGTTATTTCATTAATTTGTTGCCAAATTTTTTTTCTATTTTTCTGTGCCTGTTTAATTTTATTCATATAATATTCATTTTTGTTTTTTTTAAGAAGTGAGTTTAGATAATTTCTGTAAGTTTTATACTCTATTTTAGAATTTAGGGATTTAGATTCATTAAGCTTCTTCTTCAGTAGATCTCTGTGTTCTGATAGAGTGAAGTAGACCCTGTGTCATCCATGGTTTTAATTTTTCCTGGTATTTATTGTTTACGTTTTTATTTATTTTGCAACATTTTTCAATAGTTTCAGATATTTTATTTATAAATTTGTTGTATGCTAACTTTGGATTCTCGGCTTTTAACATATCTTCCCATTTTTCTTTTGAGATATATTTTTCGAATTTGGAGTAGTTGATGTAGGTGCTTTTTTTCTGTTCATTTCTATATTCGTTTTTTTGACGGGGAGCTCGATAGATAATAACAACATATAATGATCAGTCAGGTTTATGGTGAATACAGAATTTTGTTTTGGCACTTTCATTGGACATTTTCACAAAGATATGATCAATCAAGGTCGAGGATGTTTCTGTCACCGTGGTTGGTTTATCAATGTAAGAGAGAAAACCTTGATGTGCCATAATACAAATATAATCGTTAACCTTTTTGTCTGTGGTATCCAGGATATTAATATTGATATCGCCTATGAAAATTTTTACATCGGCGCTTGCTTGTTGCGAGAAATAGTTCTCTAATTCTCTTAAATAAATTTCCAAATTTATAGAGGGTGGACGGTAGCATGTAGTTAGTATGAATGACGTGTCATCCAGAGTATACTGAAATTCTAAGATTTTTGTCACGCTGAAATGTTTTATGTCAGTTATGTAATCCAGTCCATTTTTTAAATAGACAACCATACCGTCGTTCTGATTAAAGTAAGATTCGTTATATACAATATCAAAATTTGGTATTTCAAAGTTGCTTGTGTCATCCACTCTCCACCATTCCGAGAGAACAATTATATCTAAGTTGTTAACAGTAATAGATTCCAAATAAAGGAGCAATTCATCGAAATTTTTGTTCAGGCTTCTGATATTCAGATGAATAATATTAAATGTATGCTTACCACTATGAACCGTTCTGTGTTTTCAAATATACCATTATATACTGTTGCTTCCCTTTCCGCGTGCTCATCCAACTCGTCGAGAAAGTTGATCATTGGTGAAAAATTAATAGACTAATAAGAAACTATATTAAGATTAAGAATATGAAATACAAAATAAAATTATTCAAATCATTCCAATCAGGCTCCATTCCATTTTTTAGCTCGAAGAGTATTTTTCTATGTCTCGGTGGTTATGGATTTTCGTAGTTTTTCCCTCAATTTTCAAATATATTTGTCCATTGAAAGACCATGCATTTTGTTTTCCGAAAACTTCTTTACTTTTCATCAATAGAGTATGTCTGCTTTTCACCAAGTCTTCAGCAATGAAAATGTTTTTACCTTTCAGTTTCTTTACGTTCTTCAGTAAGGTGAGTTTGCGGTCGAAAGGATGATAGTTTCACTATAATTGGTCTTGTTTTTCCTTGAGGATGGTTATTAATTTTGCCTACTCTATATATGTCTATTATGTGCTCCTCCTGCAGGGAAGAGTCAATATTTTCGTTTATCAATAACGTTACTTTATTTTTCAGGTTCTTCCCGGTTTTTCATTCACCCCGTATAAACATATATTATTGATTCGTTCATGTTGTTGAAGAGAATCGACTTTTATCTCTAATAGATTCATTTTTTCATCCATAGTTTTTATATCTTCTTCGAGTTGGTGTATTTTTTGCTCGATCCTCGTGGCTAAGGTTTTTGTTAGATTCATGATGAATTCCTCATTTGAGAATAGGTCGGTAATGGTATCTTTGATGATGGATTGCAGCTCTATATATATACCACACAATCAGTTCAACATTCTACATTATCAAAATGTCGCGTTAAATGTTTATTGCATTCGGTAATTGCCAAAGTTTTCCTCTGTGAGTAGGTCACCAGAAATTAGGCGATGTGCTAAGACAAAAATTTTTCGAATTTTACAAAGAACAAAAAATGTTTTTTCAGATTTTTAACCACTTGTATTCATTATAAAATGGCATTAATTAGTATTAGTTAAAAATTAGATTCACCTTATATATTTATATATATGTATATATTTAGGGGAATGAATTTTATTTGGGAAGAAGTCAGGTATGCTCGATTCAATGAATGTTCTTCGTTTTTTCAGTCAAGCTTTCGATAATGTTTATTATCTTTATCAAGACTTCTCTACAATATGAGTGATTGATAACAGAATAATATTATTAACAACTATACTTACTAACATGAAAATATCAAAAATTAGTCGTAAAGAGTGACATTAGAAGTTTCTTTCATGAAGGAAGAATTTTTAGACAGGTTCAATTGACTTTTTACAAATTGTCAAAATATATATACAGATGGAAAAAAATATTAAATCAGATCATCAATATCTGTTCGTTTATTAATGATATTGTCTTTATTTTTGTTAATATGAACCATTTCTAAAAAAAGTCTTTTAGATAAGATACTTTCAAAATCTAAAATTTCTGAATTATTATAATCGATACGATGATCTTCGTCAATAGAATGACTGGATAGTGCACAAGATCTTTTAAACCTTCTACAATCACTTTTGTGGCCTGTGATTCTATCTTTTAATAATTGTTTTGTTTGACCAATGTAAACTTTATGACAATCAATGCATGGTATCTTATAAATAATATTTGATTGGAATTCCTTTGGAACTGGTGTTTTCAATTTAGTATGGAGATTGGAAATTGTTTTTATATTAGTTTTTGCTATTTTTATATCATTGTTATTGAGGACTTTAATTAATTTTGGAGTCAGATTTTGAATATGAGGTAAACTTTATAAGTTATTCTATTTATGTTGTTATTATTCGATGAATTTAGAATTGAGGAATGTTATGTGAAGAAGTACTAAAATAATTTTATTAACTAAAGAATTTGGGTATGAATTTTCGAGAAGTATGATTTTTAGTTCATTCAAACACTCTATTCTCAAAGAGGGATGGGTTAATTTCTCTACTCTTGTTTTCATATTAGTGATAACATTAATTTTAATATTGTTTGGGTGATATGAATGGTAATTTATTAGTCTATTACTATTGATGGGTTTTCTATACCACCTTGTAATCAATTTGTTATCTTCTGTTCTAATTAGTATCATGTAAGGAATGGAACTGAGTTATTGTTTTCTTTTTCTACTGTAAATTGAATGTTATCATCATATGAATTAAAAATATTGAGAATCTCTTCAATTTTATGTTGAGGAACAGAAAGTATGAGATCATCAACATACCTTTTTATAAAGGGGATCTCGAAGTTTATTCTTTTTAAACAGTCATCAAGAAGATCATCTAGTACAAAACTGATAAAATTGGTGAAATACTAGAACCCATAGGAGTACCAAAAATTTGTTTATAGAACTTCTCATCAAATATCATGTAGGTTGAATCAAATATAAAATCAATAACATCCATGAAAGTTTTTTTATCAAAAGGACAGTAATTAGAAATAATATTCCATTTATTTTCAATGCTTCTTTCAACTAAATTGAGTGGTAAATTAGTAAAAAGTGATACTACATCTAAACTTATGATAATATAGCTTTCAGGTAAAGTGATATTATTGATGAATTCACTGAAATTGAAAGAATCTTCAACATAGTAGGGATTGTTAGTATCATAAGAATCTGTCAAAATTTTGGTGATATATTTGGTTATTTTACTGTTTGGAGAATTAATTGAAGATGTAATTGGTCTCATTGATAATACAGGTTTATGGATTTTAGGAAGCGTATAAAACCTTGGTCTACAGCATTCTTAATTGTTAAGTTTTTTGCAGTTATTTCATCTATTATTCTTTTGGTTTTCAAAGAACTTACTATTTTATTAGCTTTTTGTTGAATAGTTGAAGTAGGGTCTCTTTTCAACTCTTTATAGTATTTTTCATCGTTTAATAATAATTCACTTTTATCTTTATAATCTTGTTTATACATGATAACAGTTACATTACCTTTGTCACTATTCACTAAGCAAATTTCTGGGTGTCCTTTCAAGAAAATTTTAGATTTTTCTAAAATTCTAGTCAATTGGTCATTGGTTCCTTGGTTATTGTTGATGAAATTGGTAATGATATTAGTGAACTGAGCTCTGTACAAATTTCGTTGGTCATCATTGAGTTCGTGGATAATATCTTCTAAACTGGCAAGTAAAGAATCTAATCTTATATCTTTATTTTTAGGACAAATACTAAATTTAGGACCTAGAGATAAGAATTGTTGTATATCTAAAGGAATATTCACATCGGTTAAATTCTTGAACCATTTTTTTTGAAATTTGATTTTATGTATTTCATTAGTTTTGAGTTCTTCGAATTTATGAATATTTTTTTGTTTGATTTATATTATTATATTTGATATTCATTCTACGTTCATATTCATTTATGGGATTTTTCCAAGAGATGGAACAACAATATGGACTTACTATCGCGAAGGAACTCAAATATTGGACCAAGCTCAACACCAAATTAGCTTCATTGAGTAACAGAAGAGTGTTTCTACTTAAATGTAGACAACAAAAAAATTTTCCGAGACACATTACTGATGGAATCGTGAATATTAACAACCTTTTACAAAATAATCAAGGTCAAGTTGGACGCCAAATACACAACTCAAACTGAAAATTTTGAATCTAGAGATCAGTATTACAGTATGTGATTTGAATAAAGTTTCTCAAGATTTTTATAAAATTAAAAGTAAATTATATAATTCATTACCACATCATATCATAAATGACTATGAACGTAGAATGACTGCTTCCCAAATAAAATTCATTTCCCTTGATATTTCACAGTCAATAAATATCCATACCTGTATATATTTATATATGTATATATATATAATGTCTCCTTAATTTTATATTTCCATTATTATTAGTTTTACAAGACTTTAGAAGTGGAATACGAGCATTAACTTTGTTTACTTTTACTCTATATTTATAATTTCCAGAAAGATTATAATTACGATCGTATTACTTCCTTCAATCCTTCTCAATGAGCCTTGCTATGTTCAAGAATGGCAAGAGCGAAGGCTGTATTCTGCAATTTCCTAGAACAAATCTCGCATGATTACTGCTTTTTCCAATCATTGGTATAATCGATCGGTAACACGCAAAAGGAAACGAATCCAACAGAGGTGGTAGCAGCAATTTCCTCGAGTGCCCTTCAGAAGCATATAACTTCATTAGGAAAGTTTAGTAGATTTTGGTTTTCATTTCTCATATGAGGGGTGTCAATATTTTCAACGAATTCGACATGTGCAATATATTTTAATAGACAGGGAAAAATTAGCTTGAGTCAAAAATTGTGTTTATTCAGGATCACGTTCAGGAATGTACATTCTAGTCCGAGAAAAACATATTACTGTGCAATTTTATAAGCAGACCTCAGCAGAGCGTCATGAAACTAAAATTGCTCTCAAATCGGCTGCGTACATAATTTTAGGACGTGAAAATTACAAAACATGTAGGATACACAACAATATTCATGAAACTATAGAAATAAGCTTATGCAGAACAGCGGCATGTATATAATTCTCAGACATGATATAATACGATATTTCTTTTTTTTTTTCAGCAACCGTCCCCAAAGTATCCACTTTCCTGATGCTTTTTCTTCGAGGAAGTAGCAGTTTTCCGGCCTAGTCCGGGAAGTACGTATTTCCCGGAACGGACGGAAAGAAAAGAATGCAGTTGATCGTTACCATAGCAAACAAATAACGATTTACCAATTCGACATTAAAATTTTGCTGTTCAAAGGTTTGCATTATTTTTGGTCGCACATATTGCAATAAATAATGGAAAGCAGCAGTATGAGCGAGTTTGAGAATGTGCCTGACGAAATTTCCAATGCAGCAGCAGCTGCTGTAGCACAATTCTTACCTGAAAAATCAGGTTTAGGTACGAAAACGTTCTGAATTTGTTCACGAAATGGATAGATGCAAAAAAAAGGAATTTTTCAAATTTTCGAGAAAGCGTTTTGCCTGGAAATTTTACCGAGTTCGATTCGCGGAGATAAATTTCCTTGAGGCAAACTGATTAAGGGCAAATTTTAAAAAAATTGCGATAAAATCATCTAGCACGAATGATATTTGATGAGAATATTTACCGAATCACATTTGAAACTGAATAAAACTACCAGAATTCATGTTATATTCGAATTTTCAACGTGGAAACAATAATTCTTCTCGATCCATAATAGATAGAATCGTTTTACAGATTCATTCATTCAAACTGATTATTATGCTCTTGAACTCACTCAAAAACTTAAAATATATATAATTTTTTCACTATGAAACAAAATAGTATTGTAGCTGTAAGTGATTTTGATAAAAAAAGATCCCCTGCTAGTAATCGAATCCGAGCCTTACGCGTGACAGTCTGAAAAAAAAGGTATGTTTAGAAGTGGTTCTCATTGATTATCGAAATATTGAATAGATAAAAATTTGATCTATCATCATTAAAAAAATGTCAAAAAGGCAAACGACGACACGCGGTGTTCCCAAGCGGTCACCCATCCAAGTACGAACCGCGACCGACGTTGCTTGACTTCACATGACCGTCTGGTTACCTAACTACTCCACATAATTTATTGAATAACTTAGAATATGGGAGTTAAATCATTCACTGCCTTACTTGACTCATTTAACAAGCTGAAAAAGGTATATATTTGATTTCCAATATCAAATCATTGAATGTAGTTATCTCAAAATTCCTTATGTAATCAATTTTTCATTTCCTGTTCCCTTATAGGAATTGAATTAGGTACCTATATATAATATATGAATTGAATGCGTTGACATATAATGACAGTGTGGTTTTATCGTAATACAATCTCGAATCTACTGGTGGTTTTATCAGTATGAAACAGCGAGAAGGACTTTTATCACTTATAATTGCACGAAGGGTTAGTATTTTATCACTTATAATTGCACGAGAGGTTTGTATTTTATCGGGTAAATTTGGGTTGTTTAATGAGAAACTGTTGCCTAGCAATTAGACGAGAAAAACTGTCAACTATTAAAAACGCGACACCGAAGGTGGATCGTTTTCAGGTTGACAGTTTTTCGAGTCGAATTGCTAAAGGAAACAGTTTATAATTTGAACAACACAAATTTACCCGATATCAATACAAATATCGAGTGTAATTCGGCAGGACAATTTAATGAATAAGGAATTTAGAAACATATCAATGCAAACTTTATTTATTTTGGCAACCAATACCGCGATCATTGATAAACAAATGAATAAGTGAAAAAACCACCAGTGCATTTGTTGCTGTAAAAGTTGCAGCTAACTTTTGCCGCTGTCAAACTGACAATTGCACTGTGGCATACGCGATTTTGTATACATGAATTGAATTGTCGGGTAAATTTGGGTTGTTTAATGGGAAACTGTTGCCTAGCAATTAGACGAGAAAAACTGTCAACTATTAAAAATGCGACACCGAAGGTGGAGCGTTTTAAGGTTGACAGTTTTTCGTTTTCGAGGAAACAGTTTAGAATTTGAACACAAATTTACCCGATATCAATACAAACATCGAGTGTAATTCGGCAGGACAATTTAATGAAGTTGTTGACAAACCTGTCAAACTATATATTTTGGCAACCAACACCGCGATAATTGATAAACAAATGAATAAGTGAAAAAACCACTAGTGCATTTGTCGCTGTAAAAGTTGCAGCTAACTTTTGCCGCTGTCAAACTGACAACTGCACTGTGGCATATGCGATTTTTTATACATGAGTTGAATTGTCAACAGTAAAAACACAAGATCTTTTTTTTTATCGGATAAATTTCTTTTTGTAACGAAATAATTTTGCCAATCAGTAATTTTACGAGAAAAACTGACATGACAAAATCGCGAGACCGAAGGTTGGTGATTTTGTCATGTCAGTTTTTCGAGCAAAATTACTGATGGAAAAATTTTGAGTTAAAAAGAAATTTATCCTTAAAAGAAAAGCTCGAGTGTTTTTTGGCAAGATAATTAACGACCGAATATATGAATGAACAACAACAATAATTATCTTTATTGATACAATTAAATTATTTAAATGAACAGTTATTAAATACACAATTGTTCTAAATTGTTTGGTTTGGTGTACTGATTTCAAAATTGTCTTCTCTGGTATTCACACATGTAGAATATTCATTTTGATTTTTCTCACTCGAGGCTCGTAAGGAACTAATAAGATTTTCGTGATGTTCGGGATCAATTTGGAGGTAGGGTTTAATAGATGATGATGAGTGTCCCGTTATCTTTATAAGTTGTTAGTCACTTACTCCTGCTTTGGCTAACTAGGAAACTGTACTAGCACGGTTCGAATGATTGGTAATTTTATTATTTGTAATGTCGAGTCCAATTTTAGTTGCAGAATATTTGGTCCAAGTAGAAATCGTATTAATACCCAGTGGAACATTTTTGTACCAACCTTTAGAATTTTTGTTTTTCCAAAAGGGATTTGGAGTTAAAAAAGTCGTTCAGATGTTATGTTTTCATTTCTTTTTTGTAACAGTAATTTTAACAATGCAACGGGACAAATACCTTCATCCATTTAATTTTTTGTTATCCATTTGCTCTCTGCCAATTTTTTCGACCCACCCTGTGTCGTCTTTGAAAATATTGTATTGTATTCAAATCTTCTTGTTGAAGTTCCATCTTGATTTTTTTCTTCTTTAAAATGGTAAATTTTACAGTTTGCAGCTTCTCCCCCCCTCCAAGCTAATTCATATGAAGCTATATGAAAGAATCTTTTTTGTAATCCCTCTGGGTTGTCTATATTCCACAATTTTGCCATTTTTACTATATCTTTCTTGTTCAATGCTACAGAACTTACTTTTCTTTTCTCTGGAATAACTTGTAATTGTTTCCGTTTACTATTTCTTGCATCACGAGCTTCTTCAAAAGTTATGTCGGCAAAAGGATCAAATTTAATATTGTATTCATTGAAATATTTTTCTTGAATCATCTTCGCAGTTGAATTCCAAATTGATTTGACTGCATATTCTTTATAATCTTCTCCATTCCTCTTTTTCATATTAGAGGCCCAATCCTTTAATATATCTGCTACTTTTTGTAACGGAGTTATTTTCGACAGTTCGTAATTTCGAACTTGACAAAACTTCATAAATTTTCTCCATATTGACGCTTTAGTATTTTTTGTGGATTGCGGGATTGCTTTTTCTATATTTTTTGTTATTTGTTGAGTCGAAACTTAGCCAAAACGACTCATGTTGTAATGTTTCAGTATCAATTATCAACAATACTTAAATAACTGACAGGGCAGACATTAAAGTGACGTGAGCAAACTAGATGTAGACGCTTTAGAGGAAAAGGAGTTTTTATCGGTGATAAAAAACGATGCACCTTTTTTATCGCTGTCAAAATGACAAAACAGTCATCTTTAAATGACACATTTTATATAGGAGTTAATTTATCAGTATAAAATAGCGAGAAGAAGTTTTATCACTTATAATTGCACGAGAGGTTTGTATTTTATCACTTATAGTTGCACGAGAGGTTTGTATTTTATCGGGTAAATTTGGGTTGTTTAATGAGAAACTGTCTAGCAATTATACGAGAAAAACTGTCAAGTATTAAAAACGCGACACCGAAGGTGGATCGTTTTTAGGTTGACAGTTTTTCGAGTCGAATTGCTAAAGGAAGCAGTTTAGAATTTGAACAACACAAATTTACCCGATACAATACAAACATCAAGTGTAATTCGGCAGGACAATTTAATGAATAAGAAATTTAGAAACATATCAATGCAAACTTTATTTATTTTGGCAATCAATACCGCGATAATTGATAAACAAATGAATAAGTGGAAAAACCACCAGTGCATTTGTTGCTGTAAAAGTTGCAGCTAACTTTTGCCGCTGTCAAACTGACAATTGCACTGTAGCATATGCGATTTTTTATACATGAGTTGAATTGTCGGGTAAATTTGGGTTGTTTAATGAGAAACTGTTGCCTAGCAATTAGACGAGAAAAACTGTCAACTATTTAAAACGCGACACCGAAGGTGGAGCGTTTTTAGGTCGACAGTTTTTCAAGTCAAATTGCTAAAGGAAACAGTTTAGAATTTGAACAATACAAATTTACCCAATATCAATACAAACATCAAGTGTAATTCGGCAGGACAATTCAATGAAGTTGTTGACAAACATGTCAAACTATTTATTTTGGCAACCAACACCGCGATAATTGATAAACAAATGAATAAGTGAAAAAACCACAAGTGCATTTGTCGCTGTGAAAGTTGCAACTAACTTTTGCAAACTGACAATTGCACTGTGGCATATGTGATTTTTTATACATGAGTTGAATTGTCACTATAAAACTGATCTGATTGGTTCTATGTTCGAAATTTTGGCCATTTGAGCGGCTCAAAAAAAAATTAGGGAAATTGTCACATGAAAACAATCAACATGAATCGGAAACCTTACCTTCATTTCTAACTTTAACAACAGGCGTTTAAATATACCAAGCATTTCAAACAAGTTGAAGAAGCAATTGTTTGAATTTCAATATAAATATTAATATGAACAAGATTGTTACGTAATTTATTATTTTGCTAGTTCCGATTTTAATTGGATTTTTATGAATGTAGTTCAAAGACAAAGATCCAGGATAAGCATCATTTTTGATGAATTTCTTCTCCTGAGGTTGAGTACTTGGGGCGCATGGTAGAAATGAACACACATTAAATCGACATAAGTACCGCGAGAAAAATCCTCACAACTTGAAATTCATACAACAAAATAGAAACCATCTAACTGACCTTCTGTATTAATACCGTTCATTTGCGACGTGGTCGGAGGGGAAAATCAATCCTCGGAATTGCAAATGGGATAAAATCCGAAAATATGAAAAATGACCTCTTTTCAGAAAAATCCTTGCAACTTGAAACTCACAGAGCATATCAAGCACCGAAAAACCTGCAGCAAAGTGAAATGTCACCGATTTTGAGGAAATTTTCACAGATGCTTCAGATTGCGCTAAACTTGGTAAATATCTAGTTACACCACACATGCACTCTGAATATGGGGAAAATACTTTTCTTACGTGTTTTGCCTCCTGAACACGAATCCGAAGAAAATGGCGGTCTCATACCGTTCCCGAGCACTTTTTCAAAATTAACCTCATTTAACACTTTCTGCAAAATCTCAAATGCTCTTTCTTTACTAACATAAACAATACTAAATCACTTATTTTCGGAACAACTTTGCACGAAATATCGTCAGTTTTATCGAAAAATCTCATTCTACACAGATCCAAATAAATAATATTCGTTCCTTTGACAGAAGACATTTAGTAACTCTGCCTTATTTTTCATGTTGGTGATAAATGAATCACAGACAACTTTTCGAATTCAAATCTGAGCAATAGTTTCCCCTTCATTTATGTGTGCAATTGTTGCGGGCGGTGATTCATGTATTACCAACATGAAAAATAAGTAAGTTACTAAATGTCTTCTGTCAAAAGTATGACAATTGTTGATTTGGAACTGTGTAAGAAAGAGGATTTTTTTCGATAAAAACGACGAGTTGTGTCGAAAATAAGTGATTTAGGGTGTATTGTATATGCTGGTAAAAAGAAGGAGGCATTTTGAGTGATTTTTGTGCGAGAAAACGGTGCTTGAAAATGAAGTTATTTTTTTGTGTGTAACTCGGGAACGGTATGAGACCGCCGCATCCGGATTCGTGTTCAGGAAGCAAAAACACGTAAGGAAAGTATTTTTCTCATATTCAGAGTGCATGTGTGGTGTAACTAGATATTTACCCTAAACTTGAACGACCAACATTTATCCGCAGAAAGAGCCGGCAATATTTTTTTGTTAAAAAATGTCCAACTCCATGGCATGTAGGTATCAATGAACAGTTGTAATTAAAAATGATCATTTCACAATTATTCGCAAAACAAGCACTCTAAACAGAAAGAACTGGACTTTATGAATGCGATACTAGAAGATATGTTTTAAATGTCCCTCAGAAAGTTTGGAGAAAACGTAATTTCCCTATTTGAAAGTCTTTTCATTTGAGTAAACAGACTATAACATTTGAGATTATTGTCAATAATATCACGTGTCATTCATGAGTAATGTAAAAAATGCAATGTTGCCAAATGTAAAAAATGTCCGCTAGACACGAAGAGTTAACATTTATTCAATTAAATAATAATCAAAATTATGTGAATTCAAGGTTTTATTTAATAAGTGGAAGTTGAAAATTGACTTTTTTCAACCTTTCTGGGGCCATAATTGAAAATAACCGTTTGAGCGTAAATATTTTGGGTAAATATCCGATAAAAGCACTCCTCTCCGAAAATAGTTGAAAGACTTTTCTTACTTGTTTTTGTCCCCTTAACAAGAATCCGAAAGATCGCGGCGCCATCTTCCCATTCCGAGTTAGATAGCTTTTTTGATCCAAAACATGTATTTTTCAAGCTTCGGCGTGTCTCGGGCCGCGCTTGAAATCCAGTCAATATCTTGTAACGAATTTTTCGTTACTTCCTTATACATAATCAATTTCTCATAACTATTCCGGTTATCTTACGGTGGAACGGGTCATTAGTCACGGCCGATCGTGAACTATGGGACAGCGCCATCATCATGAATTCGTATTCTGTCAAGTTGGACGAGTTTTGTTATCGTGACAGTTGTATTCATGTCGTCAAGCTGTATTTTTTCCAAGTGTTTTTCAATAGATAAAAACCAAGAACAGTTTGTGAAAAAACCCAGGTAGAATTGGTGATTTGTTCGAACCGAAGGAATAATCGATCTCTTTCTTGATTTGAACGTCGAGATAGGCAGATGGACTGAGTAAATTGATTTTGGTACGTACGATCTATAAGTTGAATAAGTTTCACTGCTGGAGTTTAATTGAGTAATATTATTCTTTTTATCTTTCAATTAATGTTGTAGCTGATTAGCATTTTCTTCTTTTTCCGTAGGCTTGTAATATTAGAATTCTTGGATATACCGCATGGTAATTTTTGAAGGTTAAATATAGATATTTCGGCCATTTTGACAAATCATTCATATTACATATTGGGCTAACGTAACATCTGTTCGAATATTGGGAACTGATTTTTTTTCATTGGAAATCAGTTCTACGCTTTTGCCTTTTTAGGTACCAAGTAATTGGTAATCTCGAAGGGACTAGAGCTTACCTACCTCCACACGACCACCGGTTTGTTCCAAGGATTCCAATTGAAGCAAAGGGCGTATTTGATTGTTCTGGGACACAGTTTGGAGTGACCTAATAGGACGGCTCTCTGGTAAGCAATTTTCTTTATTTCATAACTATATGTTTATGAGAGTAATTTTTTTTCTTGAGAAAGAATTGCTTATGGAGAGAGTTGTAC
>JAFIRS010006644.1:0-34134 GCA_018342105.1 Gonioctena quinquepunctata | reverse complement strand
GAGGCATATATTGAATCGGGGTGTTCTGGGACCTTGGCCAGAGGGTACAACTCTCTCCATAAGCAATTTTTTCCCAAGAGAAAAAAAAATTACTCTCAAAAACATATATTTTATGAAATAAAAAAAAAATTGTTCCCAGGGGCCATCCTATTAGTCATTTTTGTCCCAGAACAATCGAATACGGCCTTCGCAAAAAATCAGAATCCTTGGAACAATCCACTGGTAGTATGAGGGGAGTAAGCTCTAGACCATTCGAAATTACCAAATGGTACCTAAAAAATGCAATAGCGTAGAACTGATTTCCAATGAAAAAAAATCAGTTCCCAATATTCGGAACAGATGTTACGTTAGCCACAATATGTACTATGAATGCTTTGTCAAAATGGCCGAAATATCTATATTTAACCTTCAAAAATTACCATGCGGTATATCCAAGAATTCTAATATTACAAGCATAAGGAAAAAGAAGAAAATGCTAATCAGCTACAGCATTAATTGAAAGATAAAGAGAATAATATTACTCAACTAAACTCCAGCAGTGAAACTTATTTAATTTATAGATCTTACCAAAATCAATTCTCTCAGTCGACCTGCCTATCTCGACGTTCCAATCAAGAAAGAGATCGATTATTCCTTCGGTTCGAACAAATCACCAATTCTACCTGGGTTTTCACAAACTGTTCTTGGTTTTATCTATTGAAAAACACTTGGAAAAAACACAGCTTGACGACATGAATACAACTGTCACGATAACAAAACTCGTCCAACTTGACAGAATACGAACTCATGATGATGGCGCTGTCCCATAGTTCACGATCGGCCGTGACTAATGACCCGTTCCACCGTAAGATAACCGGAATAGTTATGAGAAATTGATTATGTATAAGGAAGTAACGAAAAATTCGTTACAAAACAACCAAAATACCCCCCAAATAATAAATTATTCTCTTCAAAAAGCAACTGCAATACAGCCTGGTAGTAATATTGTTTACAATAACTGTGTTTTCAATATTACCAATTATCAGATTGTTAGCTGCTCAGTAAATTTCTTTCATTTGAATGAAGTATTAAATAACAAATTGTTTCAATTTTCTTTTTTCTTTCAACAAAAGACTCGGAAAGTTGACAAAGGAGCGATACCGATATGGCTAGGCGCAACCCGGCGGCGCTGGCGCTTATCTACCTTTTTTTTATTTCCTTGTACTCTAGTTAAGTAAGGTTTGAATTTTCTGATCAAGTTGATTATATTCTATTAAAATCACATAATATAATAATAATAGAGTATAGGGAAAAATGCAAGTCAGTGTTATATTCTGGCTATACGCTTATTTATTTTATTTTTCATATCCTTGTACTCTAGTAGAATAAGGTTTGAATCTTATGAATCAATTGATTGGAATTGAATAAAATCACACAATATAATAGTACTAGAGGATAGGAAAGAAATGTAAGTCTGTGTTATATTGTGGCTATACGATTACTTATCATTTTTGTCCATTTCCTTGTACTCTAGTAGAATGAGGTCTCAATCCTTGAATCAAGTTGATTATATTCTATCAAAATTACACAATATTATAGTACTGGAGGTTGGGGGAAAATGTATGTATGTGTTATATTGGACGATGTTTGATTGACGGGATGATAAATATATCTGTACCTATATTGTATTTTAAATACTTTCGTTTTTTTTTTACTTTCTCTTCACCCTAGAAAAAAAAAGTAGGAATCAGAGCCTCAAATGAATACATTTCTTCATATTATAAATAATTTCATACTACTCGCGAGAAAGGAAAACTGATAACGACCCATGCAAAATCAACGGCAATTTTATGCGGTTACATAAAATCTGTGAAGTTGGCTGTGACTGCAGAGTCGCAAAGATAACATCATGAAATGAATGGAAAGTCGTACAATTTCTGTTCTTTTTGTACGGAATCTGAGCATATTCTAATTTATCATAAAAATATAAAATATTCAACGTATTTGATGAACAATTCTGGCTCAAATCCTATTCAAGGGTATGAGCAATATTCTTCGTGAAATTATACCATATTTCACCCATGAATACAGTGTCGTGAAAAACAAAATCATATCGAAGTATTACTTTTATTTCATGAAACAGATATTAAGTGAAGAAAACCCACAGCTCTCTACTTCATTCGCCATTGACGGAAGAAGAAGTGGACAATGAATTTAAAAAACACTTGCAATCAATAATTGATATTGTTAATAATAAATACCATGTAGTTATTTTTGAATTGAAAATAAATATTTGTCAAAAATAATCTATGCTTCAGTTATTCTGGCATCTGCACGTGACAGCTGTGAAGCCAGGGAAATGATCACTTATTAATTTTGCAGCTAGGTTACGTGACCGAAAAAAATTTCGGAAATTTCAGGTTGTCGTCATAGCAACCTGTCAAAATGAAGGCATCTGATTGGCTTAAAACAACGGATGTGAATGCAATGGAAATTATCGATAATTTTTGGGAAATTTTCCCGAATACATTTATAGTTCAGAAAGAGCACGAGCACGACGGTGTTTTTCAGCATTAGTGCAAATTTGTCCAAAATTATAGATATATTACCATTGCATGAATTGTATTGTATGAAAAAATTAAATGAATCAAAAATTATTTTTTTTGGTATACCCTTGTGGGTGAGTATAAAATGTCAGTCACAAAAAAAATCTGTTTTTTTAAATAAAGTAATCACCTCTTCTTGTCCTGGACGTCTCCATGAAAAATAGATGCAGCGATACAAACAAAAACAATTTTAAATGCTCGCGTCTTTTTTCAAAATTTCGTGAATTTTGTCGCGATTTGGAGCAGCAACGCTAGAAGAGATTGATCAAAACTTCGAAATTCATAACTCAAAAAGCACCAAAAGATCTAAAGCTCCACTTTGGAGACAATTTCAAGACTTCCTTGCTGAAAAACAGTGTATTCTGGACAAGTGGTACCTATAATAATAATTAGTTGATACTTTCGAGGCACCCTGTACTGTACAGTTATCCAATAACCGTGGACTAGTGCATGATTATCAGGTAATAACATTTTGATTGGTTCAAATCAACAATTGAAACGGTCAGTTTATTGTTGGAATGACAGAAATGTCCTACCGAATGAGCAGTCCGGCTTTCGTCGCGCTCACTCCACCGAGCTACAGGTTTTCAGGCTGGTGGGAAATACAATCTCTTCGCTAAACACCAACAATAGTGTTCATATTGTCCTACTGGACCTGAGTAAAGCATCTGACAGAGTATGGCATGGGGGCTTGCTCTGCAAATTAATCGATTTCCACTTGCCTTTGAGCCTGGTGGAGTGGATAAAGTCGTTCCTCATGGGTAGGACCAAGGTTGACAATTTCCTCTTGGACCCGAGAGAAATTGAGGCCGGCGTTGCTCAGGGGGCAGTACTGTCTCCTGTATTATACGCACTCTCCACCTCCAATATACCACTAACCGAACACGTGAAAATCTCCCTGTTCGGCGATGATACAGCCTCACTTTCCTCGTCAGTCAAAACCAACTGATGGGTGTTGTTTATTTGCAGAATGCATTAAACGACCTCCAGCAGTGCTACCTGGAGTGGAAAATAAAGTTAAATCCCGATGAAACTCAAGAGATCTCGATGGGTCGCAAGAGAAACAACCCGGAGAGGAAAGTGACTATCTCTGGAAGGAAGATAGAATGGTCGGAACAAGTTGAATACTTAGGGGTTACTGTGGTTCGTCGGCTCACCTGAAAGCCGCATGTGAATATAATCAAAAACAAAATTGCTGAGAAAATCGGCGCACTTCACCCTCTGATTGATAGAAGAAGTGAACTTACTTTAAAAAATAAAGTCAAGATCTATAAAATGATGTTCAGGCCTGTCATTTTGTATGCCTCAGCCGCCTGGGGCCAAACCTGCAGGACTAGCATTCGCGTCCTGGAACGGTCGCAAATGAAAGTATTGAGGATGATAACGAATGCTCCGTGGTATGTGCGGAACGATCGGATACTTGGAGACTTGAACCTGCCTTCCATCAGGAGTATAATCAGAGACCGCAATCGGAAAGTATTCGATTGCTCAATAACCCACGAGAACCCCCTCGTGAGGGAAGCTACTGATTACAACATAGACGACCCCTCACGCTTTAAACGTCCTAGGCACTCCCTGGAGTGATGGGCTATCTATCAACCTATCCCGGGTTGTAAAAGCTGCATCCTCTATTGAAATTTAATTTTTCAAAATGTAGATTCAAAATTCTTTCTCGGCCATTTTTGAGAACCGCCATCATGGAAAGGGCTGGAGACCGGTCTCCAGTCCTCATCCAGTCAAAATTCCAAATCCAGGAATGGCTGTTGCCCACTTGTTCGAAGCTCAAAGCGTAAGAGCCTTAGGGTTAAACTCGTGTTTAGTAATAGTGATAGAAGATCCTGAACTCAAAACATTGTTGGAATGTCAGTTCTGACAAATGAATGAAATTCTCAACTGAGTTGACATATCATGGGACATATTTTCCACTGGAAAACAAAAATTTTTGTGTAAATTCGAAACTCTACGATCAATAGTTGTAGGTTCCAAATCTCCATAAACCCACCCAGTATTTCTTTGTAATCTCACTCGAAGAAGTATAAACAACTCTGAAATTTCATTAGAATTTCAAAAAGTTGGATATTTAGATCAACAATTCTTCTGTAACTACAAAAGTCCACTCATACATTTCCAAAATTACCAACCCCAGCTGAACAGTTAAAAAAAAATGATAATCCAAGAAAAATGTAAAAACAATTTCAAAGTTACACACAAATGTAAAAATAAACAAATATCTAATGTAATCTACGAAATACCTTGTATGGATTGTTCCAAAAGATATATTGGTCAAACATAGTCGCATTATATCACATAAAGGGGACTGTCAATGTAACATTAAAGCATGTGCGTTATCGAAACATGTGAATCAATATTACCATCGAATGAATTACAACAATACATTTATTTTAGAAACTGAAACTAATCAAACAAAGAGAATATTTCTTGAAATGATACACATGAATAAGAGTGAAGAATCCATGAATAAAAAATCAAATTCAAATAATCTCAGTCAAATTCAAAATGTTCCTTCTTGATTTTTGATAAAAAACACAAAAGTTGTCAGTGTCTTCCATTCTAATTAATGTATTCTGTCCGGTTGGTTTCAATTTCAATTTAATCTCACGTTAGTAAGTAGCCTTTCATAAGTACATTGATATCTATTGTAAACCATACATTTTGTAGTCGTCGTGAAGAAAACAATAAACATTGTCGAAAGCTCGACGAAATCCTAAGAGTTCATCTAATTTAGCTCTCCAGTTGACTGCAACCTCACCACACATTATACTACTTCATATGGAGGGTTGATTTCCAGCCTCAAAAACTTCTCACTATATATATATATATATATATATATATATATATATATATATATATATATATATATATATATATATATATATATATATATATATATATATATATATATATATATTTATATATATATGAAAGAGAGGAATATCGAGGGGACTGTTGAAAACAAAATGAAAGGAATTTAATGGACATAGCCCTCGGAGAAATGTTAACCGTAGACACGTGTTTCGGGCTCTCGGCCCTCATCAGTACGGTGGAGAAGTGCAAGGATGAACAACACTTGGTGGAAAACGACAAATCAACGGAGTCAACAAACAGAAGCCAGCCGCTCATTTGTGGTTTCGGTCAGCAGACCCTGCATTCCAGGGCAACAACCAACGTCACCACGGAGGCAGCTATAGCTACCTGCGTGACATCCGAAACCAGGAATATAAATATGGAAGAGAGGAATATCGAGGGGACTGTTGAAAACAAAATGAAAGGAATTTAATGAACATAGCCCTCAGAGAAGTGTTAACCGTAGACACGTGTTTCGGGCTCTTGGCCCTCATCAGTATGGTGGAGAAGTGCAAGGATGAACAACACTTGGTGGAAAACGACAAATCAACGGAGTCAACAAACAGAAGCCAGCCGCTCATTTGTGGTTTCGGTCAGCAGACCCTGCATTCCAGGGCAACAACCAACGTCACCACGGAGGCAGCTATAGCTACCTGCGTGACATCTGAGTCCAGGAATATAAATATGTCCATTGAATTCCTTTCATTTTGTTTTCAACAGTCCCCTCGATATTACTCTCTTTCATATTTATATTCCTGGACTCGGATGTCACGCAGGTAGCTATAGCTGCCTCCGTGGTGACGTTGGTTGTTGCCCTGAAATGCAGGGTCTGCTGACCGAAACCACAAATGAGCGGCTGGCTTCTGTTTGTTGACTCCGTTGATTTGTCGTTTTCCACCAAGTGTTGTTCATCCTTGCACTTCTCCACCGTACTGATGAGGGCCGAGAGCCCGAAACACGTGTCTACGGTTAACACTTCTCTGATATATATATATATATATATATATATATATATATATATATATATATATATATGTTTATCATAATTTTCATTTGATGGAAAAAATATTCTAGATGGTAATTCAGTCTGTTATCAAAATCCTATTGTAAAAGGAATGTATTTCTTTCAGATTCAATAAATACTATTAGTTATATTTTTGCAAGATCGGTGTGCTGATCTCCACTCCTTGAGTTCCAGTTGGGAGCAAAATATCGAATGAATGCAATATTTCGTTGAAATCTCTCATACCTTCGGTATCATAATTTTTTTTTTTCAAACTAGAACTCGACCATTATCTTAAATTTATTACATCCTTTTTATTTTCATGTTATCTGGACATATACTATCAAAACAAAGATTGTCAACAGAAAAAAAACGATTTTTCAACCAGCAGACAACTCACTGGTTCACAGTCTTCATAAAATTCCATTTTATTTATTTTGTATTCATATATGTGTCCACCATCAATATGTCTTGCAAATGCTGGAACATACAAAATACCAAAATCATCGGATCATTTCAAATTTCAGTATTTCTATAAATCATCAATCTTGAAATATGTATGCGCTCATTGACAGTATCTTGTTTGATCTTGAAAAAGTTCAATATACACGTGATATTGAAAGGAAAGTTCAATGTCTATGTTCTTTCTCAATTAATGGGTGCACCCACTCCAGTAATTAATCAAAATCAGTTCATTGATCTGAGATTACCAAAATAATCGTGTTGTGTCTTATGAAATAGACAATAAAGAAACCCGTTTGTGTCATTCACTTCGATCAAATGGTGATGATAAAACATTGAACACATGCCGGCAATAGAGAATGACAATATAATGGTTCTCGACATATATCACGTTTATATTAGTGGAAATAAATTTTGAATATAGTCAACATAACATAATTGATGTTGGAATCCCTTTACGACCAAAACACGATTTGTTGAAAAAAACCGAATTAATATTTGACTTCCACATACTTCAGGACTGTCCATTGTACCAACGACAAAGAGATGTTATCGGTCTACCCAGTGAGCTACGAACAATCCTCAACCCACAGAACATAGATAGACTAGTTGCCTTCCTGAAATATATGAATGTATTTTGTGATATATAAAATGTATTGAACCCCGCTAATAACCCAAATGGTTGATGCGGATAAACCTGAAATAAAAAAAAAAAAAAAAAATATTTGACTTCACAACACGACTCAAATAATAATTCATTATTCAAATGTTGTCGTAGCAGCGCGATCATTTGTGGGTGGCAATATTTTTTATTCATAGTTATTTCAGGAATGCTGAAACAAAAGCCGCGTTTTTTCTTATCGTTAGATCCTATCGCTGGTCCAATTTGAATTATCTTAAGGTCAAATATTTGGAACAATGACAACTATCATTACGTAATCATCCGTATTTGAATATCATACCTCCCATAAGAGGGTTAGGTTCTTTCACTATGGTTTGAGCCTATTATGCTTTCGTGGGTGTGTAATAACCTTGCTCTTCAGTTATTGTTCGTGGTCTGAAATATTTAGTGCTTCTACAATTAGCCAGCTGTTGTACATTCGAATCGGACATGAGTTGAGAAATGTTGTGATTTGTGATTGGAGGCTGATTGAAATTCACGATTTCAAACAAATATAGGATGTCCATGTAGCTGTCGTGAGTTTATCTGGGGCAATCATTTTCGGTCACAAAGAATTTTATTTATGGGATCCTAAATGTTACTGGATGTTCTGAAATATACAAAATTTATGACAGTTTTGATCTTTATCAATTTTAGTTTTTGCAGTAACCGAATTTTTCATAATAAATTAACTGATTGTTTATTATGTCTGTATCTTCAAGAGTATTTTCGATTTTCAAATTTTATTTCCATGGATTATATAACAAGCGGTATGATTGATAACCTATAATTTTCTGCTAATGAATTGATATCCCAAAAAATCATGGGTTATTATTCATACCACTAATTATAAACCGGGTGTCAACGAATATATTGGACAAGTATAAAAAAAGTATGTAAGGAGTAGAGTTTTCGCATATTTTTCACTTTTCGGTCATATCCGGTTTCACTGAAAATGGCTGCAGTTTTGAATTTTTGAACGGAACATCCTGTATATTGTAACATTCTTGGATTTCTCAGACAATTCTGAATCAGAATGTGACTTTTTGAAAAGTTTTTACGCCTTCTTCATTTTTCAAGACACACTTTTAATATTGCACCTGGGTGGCCATGATCAGACGTGAACTAACCTGAGGACCTCAGGTGATATCAGAAAATTACAATCGCAAAGTTTTAGTGACTAGTATGATAGATAGGGATAGGACAAATTGGCAAAATAAGAGTTTCGTGTCTAACTATTATTTTTCAGATGGCGACCTTTTTGACAAGCACTTTCCGAAAAAAAAATTTTTGACGAATCAAATGATACTAATTCATTTGCGATTGGATTAAAAATAAGAACATAAATCGGATATAACTGAGGAAAATACTGGATAATAATTTATTCACTTTTGTCAAGTGTGCCATGGATAATAATTCATTTGCTTTCACTGTAGGAAATTTTCAAAGTGCACTCCCCTTTGTTCAAGACATATTTCAGCCCGTTCAATTGTTTCTTTCAACACGTTCCGTAACATCTAAGGCGTTATACTTCTAGATGCCCGTAGAATTATTTCTTCTGAAATTTCAAGAGTAGCTGGGACTGTTGTATAGTGAACCTTTTCTTTAACATATCCTCAGATGAAGAAATCGAGCACAGTGAGATCCGGTGAGCGGGCCGGCCATCGAACTGGACTATTGGTTGCAATAACTTGATCAATAAAATGCTCAATTAAGTAATTGAACACTTCTCTGGTATTATGAGGGGGTGCTTCATCTTGTTGGAAGTAAATTCGCCGTCAACTGCTAAGGGTAGATTATTAATATGATCCTCGACTCAATTTTGAAAAAAACCTGAGTACCTAACCGCTGTTAACTGACCTTGAAATAATATTGGCCCAATTATTCTGTTTCCAACGATACCAGCCCAGACATTGACCCTAAAACTTTCTTGAAAATTACCCTCTCTCATTGCAAGTTGATTTTGTTTGGGCCAGTACCAAGTATTCTGCTTATTGAACATACCATTATTTGTGAATGGTGATTCGTCGGAAAATAGAATGAAGTTGATAAAATTTGGGTTAATACTATGATTTTGAAACAGCCAATCACAAAATACTACCCGTCTCTTGCAGTCGTCAGCGTACGAATGTTGATGTAACTGATATTAAAATGCTCGATATCAGTGCTTTTTTTGCTGATTCGTGACTTATCTGCATTTCTTAACTAATTTATCTTAAATGAATCGTTTTATCAAACTCAACCATAGCAAGAACGTTAATTTCAGTCTCTTCATTTATGCTCCACCTTTGTTGCGCCTCTAGATTTCCTTCTCGCCTAAAACGATTCTCAACATACGGAATATAATGATGGGGTGGATGTTACCGATTGGGATATCACTGAGCATACAACTCAGCAGCATTCCTTGAATTTCCATGACATTCTCCAATTATTAATAACATATCCACTTTTTCACTTTGAGTATACATTAATTTGAAGAAAAATTAAACTGAAACTTAATGAAAATTAAGAAATTTTCACTGACTGCTCATGAAGCTTATGTCACCGTCATTACAAAGGTGTTTTGTTTTCCAAAGAAGACTTGATAAAAATAACTGCAGAATATTAGGCATCATGGCTATCCATGGCACACTTGACAAAAGTAAATGAATTACTATCCAGGATTTCCCTTAGTGATAATTGATTCATTTTCTTATTTTCAATCCAATCGCATATGAATAAGTATCGTTAGATTCGTCAAAAAATTATTTTTTCGGAAAGTGATTGTTAAAAAATGATAGTCATTTGAAAAATAATAGTTAGACACAAAAATATAATTTTGCCAACTTGTCTCATTCCTATCTCCCATACTAGTCACTAAAACTTTGCGATTGTAATTTTCTGACATCACCTGAGGTCCTCAGATTAGTTAACGTTCGAATATGGCCACCTAGATGCAATATTAGAAGTGACTCTAAAAAAATTAAGGAGGCGTGGAAACTTTCCAAAACGTCACATCCTGATCCAGAATTGTCTCAGAAATCCAAAAATGTTACAATATACAGGGTGTTCCATTTGAAAATTCAAAACCGGAGCAATGAAAAGTGACCGGAAAGTGAAAAATATGCGAAAATGTTCTTCTTCACATACCATTTATTTATACCAAATCTCATTTCGATACACCTGTTATTTATTACAGAAGCTATGATTCGTTGACACCCGTTACGGGACGACAAAATATCGATTTGAAATGTATACCGGAAAAATATTTTGATAATTTTAATTTGAAGTAATTGACATAAAGAAGACCTAAAAACCAATAACGTAAACACTGAAGAGGAGAGTAAGGAACACTTTAGTTCAATTCGTTATTGAAGTAGAAGGTTTTCAAAAAGAACTGGAGTAGCTGTTTTCGTCGATACTTTGGTATTGGTAGTTGTACTTGTTGATAGAATAAACGTTGTTTGTACTATCACATCACTACTTGGTTTCATATATCCTCTCAATTTATTTACAATTGCCTCGTGAAGCTTGGGTTGTATTATAAGATATGGAGCAATGCAATTGGAATTACCATGGCCAATAATTTTGATCAGCTGCTGATCTGAAATACCCGCGTTTGCAAGCTGAGTAGCTGCGGTAGATCTGTGAATGTGATCATTAATTTTCCTCCGCTTTATATCAAGTCCAACTTGTGTTGGGACTATTTTTCTACTAACTTTCAGAAGCACCTAACTTCCAGTTATGACTTGGTGTAATGAACAGTCTGTCTGTTTCAATATGTGGGGAATTTTTCTCCATCAGCTTTTCGAACGAACGAACTAGATATTTGCTTGGGTCAGCTTCATTCATGATTAGTACAACTTTTTGCACCCCCTTGGTAAGTCTTCGTGAATACTGGATTGTACACTTTTATTCCTGTTTTATTGTCATTCGCTGCCTCTTCAAACAAACTCAATGGCAACGATGTTGAGAAAATTATTTTGCAATCCTGCAGGTGAATATGCGGGGGTAATATAACTATCGCATCGTGTTAAAACTGATCGTCTAACTTTGCACTATGATTTTGATAACGTTTTATAACCAATTATTTCAGGAATTTCATTCGGTTGAATCGGACTGACTTTATATTATTTGATAGGAAAATCTAATATCTTGTACTTAGAATGGTATGAAGGTCTTCTTTAAAGTTGGAAGACATATCGATGCTCCGTAAATTGAAAATAGATTGGATTATATCAACTGTCTTACATTCAATAATTGCTTCAATTGATTCGTTGGTAATAATTCGTTCAAGTGCGCTCAACAACTTTTAGACTCACTGACTAATTTCAACTGATCAATCATATTTAAACAAATGTGACTGATTTTTATACACCGATTAATAATTGTTTTCATTTACGTCTTTTTATATTCGTTAATATCGCATAAAATAACATTAGGTTATTTCTGGGAGAATAACTTGTTTTCGTCAACTGATTGATTTTAATAGTACCGATGTATGCGTGGCTTAGAATTGAAAAGGGTTATCATCGTTCAGATATTACATTGTTTTTGTATTACTGGTACAATATATTTCCAAATTCATGGTGTATAAACATCGGCTTGTCCGCTATAAATGTTCATTACATTTTTCACACTTCAGAAATATCATAATACCTCACAATTGTTTTTTTTTACTGAACTTGGAATTTTTTCTAACTTATCAAAGTCGCCCTTTTATTTCCCGTATCTGTGATTCCCTATCGTCTTAGTTATAACGGGAAGTCTGACATTAGTGACCCTGACCGGAACACCCCTGTGATTACCTTTGGAATTCCATGGGGACAATGATTATGTATCTGTGATAGATTCAGATTTTTTTCTGTTACTTCGAAAAATAATTTCTTATTGCTCAAGATACCAGAACTTCTATCACATTTCGAACGGAAGCTTGTTCATGAGCGTGTAGTGCCCACCTTCACTCTCGTGGACCAACAAGAAGACTGACGTCACACGCGTTACGTCACTTAGATTCCAGGAAAAGTTGATGGTATGCGATCGATTGTCGGATACAGCTGAGACACCAAAGCCTCAACATGTCCATTTTATCTGTCCCTGATTGTGATGGCATAACTCTAAGGCCCGGTTGTTCAATCAAGGATTACCAAGTGATTGGGCTTAAACCAGGATTACCAATTTTGTTCCAGTTGTTCATTACAGGTTCATGTGATAAACCTAGTTTTTTTTTTTTTTTTATATGTTCTGGTTCCCACGAAAAGGGATATCCTGTAATGTTCAGAGAACATCGTGGGAACCAAGGGAAAGAAGGTAGGAGTTGGTGTTCTTCTTAAATTTCTGGAGGTTGTATGCCTCGGGGAACACCTCCCTAGGCAATGAGTTCCAAAGCCTCGCAGTTCGTTGGATGAATGAGTCTTTGGAAAGTGATGTTCTGCAGGTCTCCAAAGTGACCACGAAGGGGTGTGAAGACTGAACTTGACGGGTTAATCTCGAAGAGACTGCCAAAGGAGGAACGATTGTTGATATTTCAGAAGAGCATCGCCCATGAAAATATCTATAAAATAGAGACAAATCGCCAACTTTTCTACGGTGTTCCAGACAAGTGAGCGAATTTGTAAGCGAGGCATCACCGACGAGACGAATTGCCCTTTTTTGGACAGAATCCAATAGCTTCAGGATATGTTTAGGTGCCGCACTCCAAATATGGGAACAGTATTCCAGGACAGGTCGGATCTGTGCCTTATAGATCATAAGCAGCTGACTGGAGGTGAAATAGCTCTTGGCACGAAACAAAAAACCAAGTTTTTGGGATGCACTTTTGGCAATGGACCTCACGTGATTTTCCCAGGAAAGGTTATTGCTGATAGTAATACCAAGCATCGATATGGATGACTTCAGTGGTATGGTTACTCCTGACAAAGTTATGTTAGGCACAGTGAGATCGGCTTCTCTAGAGAAAAGACATGCTTGTGTTTTGTTTGCATTGAATTCTACCAAATTATTGGATCCCCATTCGAGAATTGTTGCTAAGTCCATATTTATATTGTTAACATTTCTTCCTCGTTCATTTCTGGTTTCACGGGCTGATATAGGAGCCCTGGAAGAGAAAGCGGTATGGAGGGTACTATCATCGGCAAAGCTGTGTACGGGACATGAAGTTGCTTTCAACACGTCGTTGATGTGAAGTAAAAATAGTGTTGGTGCTAGAATGGATCCTTGCGGAACACCAGCATTTATGAGTAGAGTGTCAGATGAAACTCCATCGACCACTACATGGAGAGACCTGTTTGAGAGAAAACTAGCAAGCAGAGAACACAGCTGAGGGGGCAAGCCATAAGATGGAAGCTTGGCGAGGAGTCCCTGGTGCCAAACTCGATCGAACGCCTTGGAGATATCTAATGCCACAGCTAAAGTTTCTCCATACTTTTCAATAGATAGCTGCCATATATGTGAGACGTATGCAAGCAGGTCACCAGTTGATCTCTGATGGCGGAAGCCATATTGCCTATCATTGATAATTCCTGAGTCTTCCAGATATTTCATGAGCTCGATGTTGATGGCTTTTTTCCATGACCTTCGAAATAATAGATAGCAGTGCGATAGGTCTGTAGTTGCTAGGTAGGGTCTTTTGCCTTTTTAGGGACTGGCTGTACTCTTGCAATTTTCCAATTGGACGGAAATACTCCCAAATTGTAAGAGTGGTTGAACAACTTGCAAAGAACAGGTGTTAGTTCGGGGGCACATTTCTTGAGAACAATCGGCGGGATTCCGTCAGATCCACAGGCTTTGTTGGTGTTGAGACCCAGCAAAATCTTTCTGATAGTACGTTGGCGAAAGGTGATCTCGGGCATGTGACTGTCAATAGGTGTAATGTTCGGGGGTTGTTTTCCGAAGAATCCAGAGTGGAATTTCCAGCAAATAGGTGCGCAAAGATATTGGCTTTTCCTGGGCAGTCGTTGCTAGTGTTCCATCTTCTTTGGTTAGGGAGGAAAAGAGCTGGAAGTGAAGTTTCTTCCCACAGCTTTGAAAGACCAAAATGAACGGGATCCGTTGGGACATTCAACAAGTTTTGATCTTATTTTGGCATTATGAGCATCTTTTGAACATTCTATTGTCTCTTTGCATATGCCTCTAGCCTCAACGTATGCTGCTCTGGTCTCAGGTCCCGGATTTTTTGCCATCGATGGTATGCTGCCTGTTTGGAAGCCACAGCTCTAGAGCAGTTTCTGTTAAACCAGGTCTTATCGGATGATGTTCTTCTTTCGGTATTCGGTATGTAAGTTTGCATCCCCAACATGATGATTTCAGAAATTGTCTCAGCACATCGTGTTGGATCTACTGAAGAGAAACAAACTCTCTTCCATGGAAACGCCGAGAAAAACATACGAAGACCTTCCCAGTCGGCCGAATTGTAATGCCACATGAGACGGGGTGGTATTGTGCTGCTCGATGGTAAATGGAAAGAGCATGTTGTGGAGATGAGGGTGTGATCAGAGTTTCCAAGTGGGGCACAAACTTCTATTCTATACGGGTCAGGATTGGTGGTGAGGAAAAGATCTAGTGTATTGGCAGACTGGTTGTTGACATCAGGGATGCGGGTTGGTAGCTCGACCAGTTGTTCTAGACCATGAGTGATGGCGAAGGCCTCGGCTTGACGACCTGCATCATCTGTTTTGTTAGAGAATTTGAGCCAGGCAGCATTATGTACATTGAAGTCCCCCATGATTATGGTTTCAGCTGTTGGATGGTTTTCCTGAATGTAGTCCAGTTTGAGTGATAAAAACTCAAAGAGGTTGTTATATGAAGGTTCATTAGGTGATAGGTAAAGGCAGCAGAGGAACTTAGTCACTTTGGTATCAGATAGCTTAAACCACATCACATCAAAGTCTTTCGGTTCCAAACTCTCTTCACGCTGGCATGAAAGGTTAGCCTTAGCGTAAAGGCAGACTCCACCTTTGAACCTGAATCGAGAATGGAGTTCGTAACCAGGACAAAGCATATGGACCTTGTTGGTGGACGAGTTTACTTGTGTTTCTGTTAGAGCCAGAATATCCGGTTTTTTCGTCTGTAGGTGATGGTGGACGTCATTGATGTTCTTGTTGAGTCCACGGATGTTGCAAAAATTAATCTTTAATGTTGAGTCCCCTCGAGTACCTCTCGCCCGGAAATCCGAATGGAGAGGTATTTTACTTCCGGAGTGTTTTACTCTAGGAGACTTCATCATTATTACTATTAGCTGAAAATAAAGGAGGTAATCTCATGAATTTGCCGATTCTAACCTATTTGATTGTTTGACATTTCAATGAACATTGACTATTCTGAAAATTATTATTGTGTTGCATATTTTTGTTTTATATCCGACTGCAAAAATGTTCGAAGATATAACAGACAGAAGATTTTCCTGAAGTTTTTGATATTATTTCCCCAAGAAAAAAAAACCGTATTCAGACAACGTAGGGTAATTTTGTGTGATTTTAACCCCGCTGGGGTTAAATTATAAAATTTAAATATTGACTTTTTAGGCCTGTTTTTTCATCAGACTGATTTTTCGTGATTTTTCCTATTGTATATGGGTATATTCACCTATATAATATGTATTATATACGTGCAACACTATTCCATTTAGGAGTCATTTGCAACCAAATTCAACTTGCATAAAATTTGTCTGCAACTAGCAATATGTTTTTTCATTCATTCATGATGATTAAAAATGAATTATTTTTTCATGGACAAATTTTTTTTGCTTATTTTATCCGTCGGGTTACTTTGGCCTATGAACATGCTATAAAGATAAAATCACGCAAAGTATAAGCCATGGGTCGAAGCCAGCCCTCAATTTGCGGGTGACTTTGCACATGATGGTTTTTGTATATATCCTCATATGAAGTCTTGTAATCACAATTTGACATAGCTAATTTGAAAGAGTAGTCGAAGATCAATATTTTGGTATATAATAATACCAATTTATTTTTACAAATTCATCGTAGACATTCATTGAATTTAAGTAGGCCAAAATCACCCGAAATAACGGTACCTAGAAACCATTTGGAAGAATGGACAAAAAAATAATTTTTGAATAAATTCCGCTTGCCAAACGAAATCATTAGCAACTAACAAACATATGAAAAATCACCCATCGAATGACAACAAAACCAAAATCGAAAAAAAAATTAACTTCCAAATAAAATTCAAATCTTAATTTCTTATACAAAGACTATTTGTCATAAAAAACTAAAATCAAATCATCACAAATTCAAAATGAAAAACAACATGACCTGTTCTCAGTAATCTCAAGCAAATTATTTTTGGTTTGATGATTTATGTTTCAAAGATAATGTTTGTTCATATATCTCAATCATAAGGGCTTTCTCTAGATTCTACTCCTCCCTCTGTAGTTCAGAGAAGAGTTGGTGTTTTTCTTTCATGTGCATCAATTTCAACTTGTGTTCTTTGAATAATCATTTTTGTAAAACTACAAGATCTGCTTTGGACAGAGCCCAACTAGAAATTTCGTCTTCTATTGTTAAAGTGCTATTCCTGTTTTTAGGACCTCCGCAGATGGTATTGTATTCATTACTTATTTCAGCCCACGCCTTCAATTTTTGCGAATCAGTAACTGCGTCCATTTTCTACATACTACAATATCTTGTTATTTTTTTATCAGTGAAATGAGAATGTTTTCCTCACCTTCATTGGAAAAATGAGTAGTTTCTTTCTTAAGAGACCCCTAACAATATATAGAATACAAATCTATGAATTCTTAGGTTAAGTTTGATTCAATGTTGATGTTTCTGAACGGTCCGAATGATGGTACAAGCAAAAAAATATGTTACCAACATATGAGAACAATGAATTGAGGAATCCAGTATTAGTTTTTCTTTGAACAGATCATAACGTTCTAATCCATAGTTAATTAATAATCCGAGTTTAGATAATCAACGGTTTGAAATCGCATCGAACAACCGGGCCTTAGTGGTTTCAAGTTTTTTATTAAAAAGGAACTCATAGACTTTGAAAGCAATACTTTGAAACTTGACAGAGTCTCGTACGAATTGACTAAAGGATTGAAATAATTCCTAACTGAAAAAAATAACTTGGTAAATTTTATCGATCCAGATATTTGAAATTTCATGAAAATACACAGATATAATTAATTTTTTACAACTAAGAAAAGGTTGGCAACAAAGAAGTATACGAAAAAATATACGTCAAAATCAAATCAACCGCTATTTATTTGATGACGAGAACTTTGTAGATCGAGTCTGAACATGGAAGAAGTTCGACAAGGGCACATGTTATCCACTGATAACTTTGATATTTTCGAACACGGCAATGAGGCTGCGATTACGATTTTGCCAAACTTCTTCCAGGGCATCATATGCTGTCATAGCGGCTATGGGAAGGAATATATTGTTACAAAAGCTTTCATTTATTCATACGATACTTCAATGATAACTGTTCGTTTATTCCACTCTGAAAACAGAACTCGATAATGCACTCCAATAATCGCAGTTCCGAATTACCGCTCTGTACTAACTTCGCACAAGTCACACAATCAACATCAATGAATAAAAACTCCATTAACGTCAATCGCGTGTCTACCTCTTATACAGTGCTCGTCTAAAGTTCGTTCCCCCCTTACTAATTTTTGAACCACTTGGTATATCGCAACGGAATTTGGAGGGCTTGAATAGGAGACAAAAACCTACTTTTTCATGGGAAAATCACAGCTAAAAGTTTTAAAATGGCGGCTGAGCGCCATCTTCAATAATTTTTTTAAATAGAACACCCCGTATATTATTCCATTTTCGAAATATGCTCATAATTCTCAACAGTTCTCGAAACGTACGTAATACACTTCACTCCTAAATTCAATTGTTTTCGAAATATTAACGTTTGAAAAGTGACATTTTGGTCATTTCAAACCCAACCAAAAACACTAATGCTGCTTTCAATCAAGTTGGCATTGGAAAAAATCGTCGTCGCGGTAACATCTTGTTTACTTTCAAACTGAACTGCTAACTGTCAAATAGTCCGTTGAGCGCCTGAATCCTTTTATGAAAAGTGTGATCATGGCTCGTAGTTTGGACGACAAATTTGAAGCAGTTTTGATATTTGGAAGAACTGGCAGTCCGTATGTCTAATGATAGATTTCTCGAGAATCTTATTTCGAAGTCATATTTGTGCAAACTTTTGAGTAAGCCCCAAGCAACTGGTACGCTGAAAGATGCTCCAAGATCAGGAAGACCGCCTCTTTCAGTAGAAAAAAAGGAAATTATTACTGAAATGGCAATCAATTTTGAATTCTGTGAAGTGAGTTCAAAAAGTGTCCAAAGAGTCCTAAAAAAAGGAAAGTTTCATCCCTATAAAATGAAAATCCTGCATGCTCTCACGGAGGATGGATTTTGTGAGTGGTTTACAAGAACAATTGAAGGAGAACGGTGCTTCCTGGAACGTGTATGTTTCGCAGACGAAGGCACGTTTTTTGTTGATGGAAAAGTCAACGAACAGAATGTAGGATACTGGAGCGATACTAATCCGCATATTTTTAGAGAGGGACATACCTAGTTTCCTAAAAAGGTGAATGTTTGGGCGGGGATTTTGGGCAATCGCGTTGTTGGACCAATTTTCATCAGAGGAAATCTTACAGGAGTCCTTTACAGAAATCCTTAAGAAACTGAAATTGAACCTCGAATAAGACAAATTGTGGTAAACAATCAGGAAGAGTTTGAAAATCGTGAAATCATATTTCAGCAGGATGAGGCACCTCCCCATTTCGATCGCATGGCTAGAGAGTTCCTCGATACCAATTTAAAGCTCCTTGATTTAATTCATGGTAAAGTACGATTGAAATAATTAATAAAAAAAAACTAAAAATAATTCTATAATTCATTCAAGTATTCAACTAGATCACTGTAGAATGTTTCTCCTTCCTTACTGTCGCGCCTCGAGACGTAGCACAATTTACGTTGCAGCTTTCAGTCGCAATCACAATATTCAAAGATACGAATGTAAGATAAGCTCAAAACGATCAAAAAGAGACGGTGGCGGCTGAACGCGCTATAACTCGAGGCGAACAGTAGGAAGGTGAAATATTCTATAGTGGTCTAGTTACATACTTGATTATCCATCGCGTAAATCTGTTAAATTTTGTGCTGGTCCACTGGCTCGAGGACCGCTCGTTCTAACCCATTGTGAATCCTATGTTCCGCGATTTTATTTCCGAATCTGTATAACACTATTGTATAGTTACTCTGATGAATTTTAAGTATCCAGGGGTATGAATTCAAAAATGTAATGATGAGTGGAAAAAAATTACGACGCATAACTAATGAACATAATTCAATGATCAATGTCGTTCCATGATGAGATTTTTTGCTTTTTAGTACAATTCTCCGAAATGAAAGCTTTTCTCAAGGTTTTACGTATATATATATATATATATATATATATATATATATATATATATATATATATATATATTTTTGGTTGGAGGTTCTTAGGTTTGGGATTCTTGTGAAAAAATAAAACTATCCCATATCATGCTAGACGTTTCGCCCCTGGCCGGAGGCATCTTCAGTAGGTTTTTTTTTAATAATTAATTTTTAATTTTTTGTTCGGGTAATTAACAATGACATCTGAAAAGTAAAACATCTTGTGTTATGATTAAAATGAAAATGATAGTTGTTGACATGTGCAAGGGAGAAATGTTGAGTCTGGGGGAAGGGTGTGGCAGAAAAACGATGTTTGTACGTACCTTGGCGATCATCATCGTGAAAATGACTCATTTTGTATTATTCATATTTGCTATTCCTTAGTGTGGTAAGTTCTAAAGGTTTGATTTCCTGGGCGATTGATAGGTCGCAGGGGAAGTACAGAATGGCCACCAAGATCTACGGATCTTACACCTCTAGATTTTTGGCTTTGATAGTATCTGAAGTCAAGAATCTATGCCACTGAATGCCAAACAATAAAAGAGTTGGAACGCAGGATAATAGATACATGGGAAGAAATTGATTAACAGACTTTCATCAACGTGAGAGAAGCTATTCATAATAGGGCACTTTATTGTCAAGATTTAGGAGGGGGCAACATTGAACACTTGTTGAAATAATTGTTGGGGTTAAATAAAAGTATTATTCAGAATTAAATTATAATTTTTTAGCGAACTAATTTATTTTGATTGTGAATTTACAGAAACATTCGTAGGCTTCGAAATTTCCCGGTAAGCGGTACTGTTTATCCTTAATAAACTCCCTCAACGCTTCTTATTAGTCGAATTCATTAAGAGATTTACCTACAAATTCATTAGGAGATTTACCTACAAATTGATAACAACAGCAAAATGTTTTACCGGAAGTGACCAAAATCCATACATCATTTCAAACCGGAATGTCACTTTTGAAACGTTAATATTTCGAAAACAATTGAATTCAGAAGTGAAGTGCATCGGAGAAAACTGTTGAGAATTTTGAGCAGATTTCAAAAATAGAATAATATACGGGGTGTTCCATTTAAAAAACTATTTAAGATGGCGCTCAGCCGCCACTTGAAAACTTTTAGCTGTGATTTTTTTCTCCTATTTGAGCCCTCCAAATTTTGTTGCAATATACCAGATGGTTCAAAAATTAGTAGGGGGGGAACGGACTTCAGACGAGCACTGTATATTCAAAAGTAAATTTCTAGAATTTCCGAGAATGTTATTTCCAGAACTGACTGGCCTCTTCTCGATGATGACGTTATCTGAAACTCCCGACGGCCCTGTAGACGATCTGGGTCAGTGGTCGTAAACATCACAGGAGCAGACTCTGATTATTTTCATGATTTCAGTAACAATATCATGCTCTGGTTAATCTTCAGTAAACACGGACAGGATTGGGAAATGCCTACGTATGAAGTCATTGTAGCAACACAAGTATCGATATGAAGAAGTGTTGAGTGGTGTAGAGGCAGTCGGCTATGTGCCCTACTAGGAGAATGATAACATCATCTCATCCGATGAGGCTCAGTCTAACTCTGGACGGCTATCACTGAATACGTCACATAATTCACGTTTACAGAAGCAAACTAGGCATAATCAATGAATTATAATTGCTAGATATCGTCATCAATCCAATTTGATATCTTCTTTTCGTAAAACGTAATATGCTTCCTGGAGAAAAAACATTATGGAGGTGTTTTTTATAATATCTCTTTCGATTTGAGGTATTGGATCTGTCAAGGAAAGCTAGTTAACGTACCCACGCTTTCCTGTGAAGGAAACATGATTATGAACCTATAATTAAGTTCTTTAAATGAAAATATAATTGTACAATTAAACTTTGACATCAAGGTTGTAACTCCCTCGAAATTAACAAAACAATAAAAATAGCTTTTGTTTCGAATTAATTCAATCAATATTGGTATTATGAAACGGTAACAAAATTATAGGTATGAGTTATCAAGTTTACTATTTCAGTATGAGTATTGCAACATGTGGGTATGAACTATTCAGTAATGCTCCATGAAATAATATTTTCAAGGTACGACATGGAATTTAATATTTTGATGGGTTTCAGAATGAATACAACGCTTGATAAACCATCATTATTATTTCTAATTGGGAGGTAGGAGGAACAAAGAAGCGGCTGTGATCGAGAAGAATATCGTACATGGGTGTGACGTAATATTTATAGATTCAATTCAACGGGAAAAAATCCATTGGAATTTTTGACTTAAATTCCAAATTGAGTTGTTTCCTTATAAAAAGATCATTCAACGAAACCCACCCCACTTTCTTAATGATAAATGTTTACACAGTATAATTCAATATTAATTGCGCGAAGCAAGACGTATTTACTAGGAGCGATTTCCTAATCGAGTACTGCCTTCAGCTCCAACATCTACCAGTCTCCACCGTCGTTTGGCATAAACAGGTAGCTTCAAGAGGGCAGCTGATATTATTGGAAGACCACGAGCAGTCCGAACCCCAGATTTGAAAGAAGCTGTTTTAAACGCTCTCGAGAAGAATCCAGAAACAAGTACAAGAATAATTGCTGAAGCTCTCAATTCTACTCAGTCCATAGTTTGGAGAATTATCCTCGATTAACAATTTTATCCATACCATATTCAAAGGGTACAAGTTCTTTTTCCATGAGACTTTCCCCAACGCGTTACTATGTGTCAGTGGTTTTTGAGAAAATTGGCTGGAAATCCTCAATTTTTAAGATATGTGCTCTTCACGGACGCGGCGAACTTCTCTCGAAATGCTATCACAAACTTTCAAAACAACCATGTTTGGGCTCTGGAAAATCTGCACGCAGTTAGTGAAATATATTATCAGTATTAATTTTCTTTTAATGTATGGGCGGCAATAGTTGATAATTACTTGATTTGTCCTTCCTTTCTTCCGTTCTGACTGAATGGCGCAACTTACAGAGACTTCTTGGAAAAAGGAATTGCCGGGACTACTCCAAAATGTACCATAAGAAATCCGTATCCGTATGGGGTGTATGGATGATGTGCCTCCAGCCCATTTTAGCGTTGTAGCCAGGAAATTCCTTAACACTGTCTATCCAAATCGGTAGATCGGTAGGGGTGTAGAAGAACCTAACCAGGCGTGAGCATCAAGGTCCCCAGATCTAAACTCGCTAGATTTTTAGTTTTGGGGACATTTGAGGTTACTGGATTATAAAGCTCCAGTAGCGAACGAGAAAGATCCAAGAAACCGAATAGTAGACGCCTGTCAAACAATAAGAAACACACCAATAATTTTTGAGCGGGTACGAGATTCAATGACTAGAAGACTGAATGCCTGTATCTTCGCTGGAGGTCAATACTTTGAACAATTCATTTGAATACAATTTAGTTTCCTTTATTTTAGTTTATTCTACATATTCAAAATTTCTTGAAATAAAATGTTGATATATCTTGTAAATTTCATTAAAACAAATATAGATTTTGCACCCTTGATACAAAAATTCCAATTTCAATTCAAAACTATTTCGAACGAGTAAAAATTAATAGAATAAGTGGCGCCTCCTACAAAAAACCAAAACTATTTACTTAAACGTCAAATTCATTTCCTAAGCATTATTGTGAAAAATGCAAAATAATGGTAATAACTTCAACACGCATCGATTATCAAATAATCGACTTGAGATTTTCAAGTCCAAATATCTAGAAAACGCTTGCTTATAGCGTCTTGTAACAAGGAAGTTTTTTTACCTAGATATGACAGAGGAATTGATTTTGTCACTGAAAAATGAGCTAGAAGTACGCTTGAAATAGTTAGGAATCTTCAAAAAAGATAAGGACGTGTAGGTGGCGCACCCTACGAGTGAGAGCAATAATAACATCATGTTCGAATTCGACACCTGAAAAAACCTCTCAGTACTAATTTTCGTTCAATTAAAGTCAGTATTTCGAAAGTTATTTAAAGAAAACTAAAATAAAAATGAAACTTTAACACCCTGTATCTTGGAAATGAAGCGTTTCCGGACATATATTTATTTGTACAATTCATATTAGAACATTGTGAGGAATCACCTCCTGAAGTTTGTCAAAGTACTTCTGACTCAACCTGTATTGTTTTATGACAGAACTAATATTTTTACACCCTTCAAATCCGCCATCGTCACTTGACATTGCGAAGAGTGTTCTAGTTCTGACATTTATAGTCCAAGAAACATTGCAACATTGCCGTTCAACGTCAGAATCAACCCGATTACGCCTATTGGTTTACGTCACAAAGAGCGTTTACGTCAGAAAGATCGCTGATTTTCAAAAACGGATGGGAACTACTGTAATTGACTAATGACTCGAAAAATGTTTAACATATGCGTTATGTATTTCAAAGCATATTTAAAGAGATCATAATTTCTCGTGTCCTCGCCTATTGTGAAAATGGATGCAAATTTGGTGGTTACATTGTTGGAAAATGAAGAGGATGAGGATGATTTGGTGATACAATTTGCGCTTGAAAGTGATGATTCGAACATTTTCAAGAAAAGAGAAGAAGAAGAAGATACCAGATATTAGTTTTAAAACACTTGGTCGACAATCATATTGAATTGAATGAATTTTTTCGCTCAACACCATATTCATTCGAAAAGTACTGAGCAAGATCAATAACAAAATACAGTCCACCCCGTCTAGAAAATATGTTAGGCCAATATCACCAGAAGAAAAACAGTGCTTAACATTTACCCTTTCAATGCTCTTGGCGTATATATACACTAGCCGCTTAACTGTTCTAGAAGTATATATACGCATCGAAAATGAAAATTAGATGGGATTACTGTATTTGGTTACTCTTGCTGATGATGTCATTCAAATTTCTAATCTGCAAATAGTCTAGTCAAATCCTAGGAATATCCAAACTTGGGAAATCCTTTTGAAAAAAAATACAATTGCGATTGTATACCCTTGACCAATTTTAATGGTACAAGTTTTGTTTTGCAGAAATGCGTTGTTGCCAAGTTGGTTATTTCGGATTACTGAAAATCTGATATGGGGATGATTCGAAGTGATTACTATACTTATCAATCAGGCAAATCGTGCAATGATATAGAACTTTGCGGAAATGTGCTGTTGCCAAGTTATGGACGCTGGAAATCATTTGGTATACTTCAATAAAAATTTTGCTTGGAGAATATCGAGATAACTCTTCTGCTCAATCAATTTTTTTGGTGCAATTTTCGTCTCCAGAAAATGCGTTGTTGCCAAGTTGGTCACTTCGGATTATTGGAAATCTCATATGGAAATGGTTCAAAGTGAATCTATCAAATCAAGTGAATTTTGCAAAAAAAATCGTCTTTGCAGAAATGCGCTGGTGCCATATTATGGACGTTTGTTGTCGTTGAGAAAAGATTCATGGAAATTTTAGATGGAAAATGAATATGAATCTTTTTCCAAATCGGTAATTATAATTTTATAATGCGTGGTTGCCAAGTTATAAAAGCTGAAAAATAGAAAAAAGATTAAAATGTTATTTGAAGAACACGAACATAGATCCTCATCTATTTTGATTTGGTTCTTTGTTCTCCGTGCATTAAACATGAACGGATGTATTGTTACGAATCCATACTCCGCCCCTGGAAAATAAAACGTCTCTGGCCAGGATTTCAAGACAACACAGCGAGTCTAGAGCGGAAACGAATCGAGAACCAGCATCACGACACGCGAATATTCGAAATGTTCACGAATATTCCAGCTGCCGAACTTACTAGAGCCAGGAATCCAATATAAGGCCTCGACGCGCTGCGACATGTAGTACACAGTACAGATTTGAGTCAGTTCGGAGTGTTATCTTTCATTATTCCGGCCAATACATTTAGGCTAAACTGCAGATGATGACGTTTTTTTCTAATCTTGTGCGGATTTTCTACAGCCCAGACATGAATATTTTGGATATTCACTATTTCATCGCGGTTAAATTAAGCCTAGTCAGTTGAAAGGATGCGGGATAAAAAATTCGGATTTCTTTCGCACTTTCCTTGTACCCACCTAGTGAACGGAAAATCCCCTGGAAGCAATCCTTGAACAGGCTAAACATTGAACCAAACCGTGGAACACAAATGTCACACTTGCAAGTAGATCAAATTGCTGTTACAATGTGAACGTCAGAAGCGTCAAAGGGGAAAACAAGGTAAAAAGTCATAACCCACAAAGTATTTTAGTTTGTTACTTCAATATTCCCCTTTCATTTGCCAGCAATTTTCTCGAAAAGTGTTAGCTGATTCAAAAAAATGCTGGAGACCAAAACTTCAGGTCTTCTCATGGCCAACTTAACTGTGGTATTCTATTAGTTTTTTTTTTCGAAAATGTTGGCTATAAAAACTGTAGGCAACCCACATTCAATCTTTTGAATCAGTTACCTCCTTTTTGAAGCAAGAAATGAATAGAGCGTCCAAAAAACCAAGAGCCTGTGAATTTTCCGAACATTTGATGCATAATTGTAGCCACAATTAAAAATTTACGATTTTTTCAGCGCAACTTGCGATGTCTGTAGTTTGGAGGGCGTGAATTTCAGGACACATGTTTATGGGAAATAAAAATCTTATTTTGACCCAAGGAATGCGCCCTTGAAATATTTGTATTGAATTTTGTAACAGCCTGTACATATTCAACTAACATTGGATAAAGTTTAACAAGCACGCATGAAGCTTTCGCTGGCGAATCGTAAGTTGCTAGCTGAGTCCGTAATATGAAGATGAGTCCGCGAAAGCCATTTGCGTACGTGATACATATAATATTTTTTTGTACACGTTTTCCAAAGAAGGTTTCATATAAAAGCATTTCATTTCTGCCATCAGAATAAAGAAATATCAATAATCAATCAAGTATGCCAACTTAGGAACTGAAAAAAATAAAAAAATTGCAACTTTTACGAACTTTTTCGTGAAGTGTTGCCATGGCTTCACGAACAAGTCAATAAAAGTAGCATTTTTAACCGATGAAACCAAAAAGGAGGATGTTCTCTATTCGACCCGTTTATTTTTTTTTCCATCATATTTCTTATGTATGATCACGCATCACTTTTTACTGAGGCGTCCGATTCCGATAATCCTTTTTCCAGTGAATAGCGTGTACTTCGAAAGTGATCCCATTTGAATTCAAAAGATGGAATCCACCCCTGAGGGTAGCGAAATGAAGGATATTGATCACTCACCCTCTGAATTCTGGTCCGTTAACCGATTCTATCAGGCATAACTTTGTACTGAGTTCTTCCATTTGGATGATTCTTTTTTTAATAGATAGGGTATACCTTATATTTGGATATCGAATGACATCATATACCCTTGAGCGTAGAAAATAGGGGATAATTGTTCACTTATGAACATTGGCACACACATACGTAGTTGACAATGACAGATCGCTACTGACATCATTTCTGTTCCACATCCGTCAAAACCCTTATATTCTATGAGAGGATGGAATGATATACGAAGTAATGAAATGAACTAACCAGAACAACAGTTATGAAATTATATACAAAGTGATGAATAAACTAACCAGAACTATCAAAAACAATCTATATTATATATTATCTAACTGTTAATAGTTGAAGTAAGGTGAGTAAGTGAGTATTTTTGAAGTTATGAGAAATTAAGTAGGTAGTAGATTTTAGCCACATAAAATTGAAAAATAATAACTTTTTAACAAAAAATTTAATCGACGAAATAAACCTTCTTAGTCTCAGTAACTAAGCTCCTAAACTAATGTAAGTAACTAATTTTGAGTCGGCGCCAAACAAACAAGCAAATTAATTAGGTAAGGCGTAAAATGATGGCATCGAGTGGCGCAGTGACATTCTGGTGATTTTTTGGAAGTAATTTGATGATGTTCGTTGATTGTTCGTTTGGCACCGACTCAAAATTAGTTACTTCCATTAGTTTAGGAGCTTAGTTACTGAGTCTAAGAGGGTTTAACAAAAAATTAAACCGACGAAAAAATCAACTGAAAAGCAAGAAATCAAATAAAACTTTTTAGTCTAAATGATAATTGAGCTCCTAAACTAATGGTAAGCAACTGATTTTGAGTCGGCGCCAAACAAACAATTATCGAAGATCATTATCTATGAAAGAAGTTATGAAAACGCAGCCGTGCATCTCGCTGTCATCATTTTATGCTTCACCTAATTCAATTGCTAGTTTGTTTGGCACCGACTCAAAATCAGTTACATTAGTTTAGGAGCTCAATTATCATTTAGACTAAGAAGGTTTATTTTATTTTTTGCTTTTCAGTTGATTTTTTCGTCGGTTTAATTTTTTGTTAAAAAGTTTTTATCTTTAGTTTTCAGTTCCGTATTTCGTCGGTTCAATTTTCTGTTAAAAAGTTTTTATTTTTCATTTTTTTGTGGCCAAAATCTACCAATTACTACCTACTTGTTTTTTGATTACTTCCAAAATACTTATTGGATTTTTTTTCATCCTGATGTAGTTTTGAGGAGCGTGTACAATAGAAAAAATTCGAAATATAATACACGGGTTCCCTCTCGCAGGATAGGCAAACGAGTACTAGATCGGAATCGTGAATTACGTTTAACTGAAAGACATTCCCTTAAATTAATTCCAAGGACTAAAAATACAACGATGTAAAGTTTGCGCAAAACAGGACAAAAGACGGGAAATTAGACATATATGTCACACATGTGAAGTACCATCGTGCCTCATTCCTTGTTTAGAAACATAACATACAAAAAACAATTTTAGTTTTTTATTAGTTATGGTATTTTGTATGTTTTTTCAAGTAGATATGAACGTCAATCCAAAATATATATAATTTGTTTTCTTTGAATATCCGATGAATTGGTCCACACTGCTCCGGACGTATATATACGCATAACCTGAAATATTGCGCATGTGAAAGGATTAAGGTAAGACCAAAATTGAATTAAAACTGATCTATAACATTTCTATATTTTCAAATGATGATTAAATATACTATTATACTAGAGTATTGAAAAGGCTGTCAGTTCATCATTTGAACTCTTTCCGTACGGCTGACGCAGCATGTGCGACACCGAGGATTTGTGCCGCACAGACGGCTGTCGCATATGGTCGACGACATGTATACTGTCTCCTAGACGACTGCCGTTTGGGAACGCATAAATTTTTTTGATTTGGCATACAGACTGTTGTCGCAACGTTTGCGTTCACTGCATGCTAACCGCTCAGGCGGCTGACGCATATGGTCCACACCGTCGATCATATGCGACATCCGGCAACCTGGCATGGCCAGTGCTAAGTCGAGTACAGTGTTTTTGTTTTTTCGCGCCAGTATGCCTTGAAATGTCGTCGGAGAATGCTGCTGGTCCCTCGGGGATCTCGTCGCGGGCAAAAAGACAAAAAAAAATCACGATAGCCACTCTGGAATATCTGAGGCTGAAGTATAGTGTCGCACATAGTCGACAGCCGTCTGTTCGGCACGGTCTGTAAGTAAAGTGTCGCACATAGTCGACAGCCGTCGGTTCGGCACGCTCAAAAGTCCCGTCTATACGGATATTTTTTTCGTGTAGCTGCCGTACGGAAAGGGTTGAATGAGGTGACATACTGATATGTCTGGCAGACTATCCTCGTAGGAGGAACAGTTCGCCTCACAGAAATAATACAAATTTTCAATCACATGGCGCCCTCTCATATCAGATTCTTGAGTAGAATAAGCTGTCTTATCTGAACGTTTCTCGTAGTTGGAACTACTGGCATTACCAGAAGAATCTAAATTTTCAAACGCATGATTTTTTCCATATTAGATTCTTGCCCGAATAATGCTGTCAGATTTGAAGTCGACCGAAAAGGTATACTCATAGGTGAAATAGCTTCACATATTTATTACTGGGAAGTTATCACTAGGAAAATACGACTACTTTCATATTGTCAACATTTTGTCCATATTTATTCTTTTTTCTTTTCTTTTTTTTTTAACATGAGGTTGAGTTTAAAAACAGCCCTCGCTGACACTCCGCCTTTTCACCTCTATTGTTATATTTATACTTATTACTTCATTTCTATGGTGAATAAAGACGAATTATTATTATTATTATTATTATTATTATTAAATATTCAAAAACTGCCACGAAATACTTCGTTGGAATCAAACTCGATCTGATTCCCACGGAATTTTTTCAACGGATAATCGTTTCCGTTCGCGGAATTTTAGGCCGAAATTCAACAGAATACACTCTCGTATCCCTACATCGATCAGATATGGTAGAAACCGTCACCGACAAAATTCGTGCTACCTCAGCGGAATTTTCCGTGAGGAATTCAATAAAAACCAAAGCCTAATAGACATAGCTGATGTAAATTGAATAAATTCTTACAGTTGGAGAAACGCATGGTGGCCACTATTGATTTTTTCACAAACATGATCAATATGTGGGTTCATATCAGAATTGATGTGGGTGCCTGAAAACTTGAGTCAGACTTTTCAATGAAATTTCCATTCAGACTGACATAAATTGGGAGATACATTTTCAGCCTCAAGTGGAATTGCATGATTACAGTTTTATTTTTTGAGTCAACAATCTTACAATTTTTGAAACGCCAGTTTGTGAATTCTAATGATACAGTATTCAGTTTTTCTTCTGATTCCTCTGGGCTTTCTGCATCCACAGCTAAAGAACAATCATCCGCAAAAATAACTACAATCCATCCTCACGTATGCTGACATTATTTTATAATGATAAAAAATTAACGAACCAGGAATGTAACCCTGGGGAACTCCTAGGTTTGTCGGACAAAATGTCCCCGACAAAATATCCCCGGACAAAATATCTCCAAGACAAAATCCCCCCAAGACAAAACATCCCCAGACATAACAACTCCAAGACGAAATATTCCTGGACAAATGTACATCCACACACAAGACAAATAATTATTTTCAGTTGTGAATTCATTGGAAAAAAATAGCATTAATGACATAATATAACAAAATTATGATTACAAATATACAAGTGTGACATTTTTCTTAATATTTTCGAATTTATCTAAGAAATACCAATTAATTTAATGAAAATGTTATCTAATGAATGATATAAACATCGAAAGAAAACACAGATGATAAAATTCAATTTACACCAGTATCAATCTGATTAATATTCAATTCAGTGTTGACTTGTTCATCTTAACACCAATATTGCAATTTAAACGATTGTGCCACCCCTCCGTAGGATTATTAGTTCGCAACGAATCATTACCAACTGCTAGATAGCAATTCCATTACGAAATATCAAATCGTGGCTTTTCACGATTTCTTCGATTACGACACGCATTCCCAATCCAAGTGGATTCGATATGTTGTCCAGGGATCAAAACGCCTGATACCCGGGGCAATTTTTTTATCATGTAGATATTTAGTCCGAGGAAATTTTTTCCGGAGATAATATGTCATGGGGATATTTTGTCGGGGATACTTTATCTGGGGATACTTTGTCTGGCGATAAAAACGCCTGATACCGCCAGCGTGCCTCTTTTTCTCGAGATATGTATAAACATACTCGAAAAAGTCACAGGAAACACTCTCCGTCGATCCACCTGTCCAGAATCCACTTCGGTGTCTTGTGATCATGCCATATTTCAAGAGAAATGATAGCATTTTATTGTAGACAACTATTTCCATTACATTGCTCATCACTGGCTCGAGAGTACCGAATGACAGTGGAACACAGGAGTATCAGCGCCAAGAAGGGTTTTCTATTGAGGATGATGTGGTTGTTGAAATCAAGAGTATGAAAGACTTGCAGAAACGTTGAACGGGGAAAACTCCAAAATCGCATTCTCAAACGACAACACTATTGGTAAAATCTTTCATTCACGCCAAAAAACAAAACCTCCCACTGATCTACAATCAAACAACGTCTATAAAATCAACTGTAACGATTGTATATGAACACGATAGGGACACAAAAAACTCAATGCCCAAAATCCCTCTGCTCTGGTAGAACATATTAGAGAAAATGATCAAACTTTTGATTTCATAAACCCCATCATCTTTGATGAGAAACCCTTCCTGTCAAAAAAACTTCTTAGCGAAATGATAGAAAATCTTCACCAAGATAACGTCAATAACAGAAGAGACATGGAAGGATCAAACATGTCTTTTGTGAACTTGTCCGAATTGATTTGTTATCATTATTGGAACGAAGTTCCTTATCGCGCGTTGCGAAAGGGGGCTAGAGGGAATAAATTAAGACCAAAAGTTGTAACGACACTTTCTGCTGTAGTTGTAAGCCGTGCGGCGTGCGCGTGTTTCTCTGTCTGTCTCTCTCTCTCTCATAGAAAGCAAGCCAGTTATTTTCGTTTCGTCTTTCTATTTCGCATTGAACAGTGTGGTTTCGCGATGATTATTTTTTTTAGGTGTATACAGGTTTTTTGTACATAATAAATAATAATAAAAAATAATAACAATAATGAATCCTGACAGTGTTTACTGCACAAGTTCCGGATATTGCTGATGGAGTTAGGTGAGTAGAGATTTTATACAGACAATAATAAATGCTTATGTATTTTTAGCAAGTAGGCATTATAACCTCTCTTTACTATTGTGCTAACCAAGTCATACGCGTTATAATCTCTCCATTATTGTGTGTTTAGCAAGTGTACGCAACATAACTTTAATAAATTTAGAAGAAAATTATATTTTAATATTACAATATCAATGCGTATGTACTGAAATTGAGCCTACTGATTAAGTTTATATTACATTATATTTGTTGATAATAAAAAAATGTTATTATACCTTAAAAAAAAAATTATTACAATTCCTTCACTAATAAATCGAAAGGAACTTCGTTCCATCCGAGTTTCCCTTGACACCTCTCAACTTTTTTTTTCATCACAATTGTTTTTCTTCATTTGATACAACAACTCTAAGGTTCACGCATATTTTTTTAATTTTATTTCAGTGGTCGTTTTTCTGATACTCAATGTTTATCGTATTGTCCCGTGGAAGTAATTTCCGTGTATCTAGAATGTCTATTGGTGTATTGGTTTTATTTACATCCAATTTGAAAAAACGAATTTCTGGTGAGTCCTCCTAGTAGGAGATTTAAGCCGGTTCTGGGTCTCCCCCCACCACTATGACGTCACGTGTGACCTTGAATAGTTGCAGGTGTGCAGTGTGTGTGTGTTTGACCTTGAGATTTGACTTTGAGATTTGTCATTGATTTTTGATATTGGGTTTGGTCGACTTTGAGATTCGACTTCAGTTTTGACATTGAATATGACCTTGAGATTGATAACATTAAGTTTTGACTTTGAGATTTGACCTTGAGTTTTGATGTTGGGATTGTTTCGGCAACCAAAAGATTTGATCTCGATTTTTGTTTGATCTTGACTAAAGTTGTGGTGTAGGCATACATATTCTGTGCAGTCATGACCTTCATGAATCCTTGTACTCTCCAAGCGAGGAGGGCGTTTGTCCTGTGAGAGAGCTAAGAATGAACTGCGATTATTGATGAGTGTGTTGATGCTCAAGTGTGTAATGACCTTCACAGTCCCATCTACTGGAAATGGAGTGGGGATGCCTCTTATAAAAATGTGTGGAGTCGTTGATGAGAAATCAGATGTTAGATAATATCATCAGAGTGAATACAGACTTAGTATGAAGAGTTCATTCTGAATAAAGAGGGTGGGAGCTTTTGAACAAAGACCAATATCATCATTACCCATCGGTAAAGCTTTCAACATACTTGGTATGACGATTTGTATAACCCGATATGGGAGATCTATTCTAATGACATTACGTGATGATAATGATACTTTATTCAAATCATGGTTGTCAAAAAGTATTTCGGATGAATTCAATGCGGACGATGTCAGTTGCATAAATGCTTCAGATTTCAAATATACAATAACATATTTGGGTCAGAGTCCACAAGTAGCAGGGAGTTTGAGAACTCGTCCTCTAGTAGAATTCAACTACATTAAATGATAATATTATTTATATGTTAATAGTTAGGATATAGTGATTTTATGTTGAATATAGATATTTCTCCATTAAAAAATAACATTCAGTGTAGAAGTACTATATTTGGAGCATCACATTTTTCATGAAGTAAAATTATTTAATAGGATTTGGGTACGCGTCCTCTAATA
>JAFIRS010006643.1:0-34135 GCA_018342105.1 Gonioctena quinquepunctata | reverse complement strand
AAAGACTGTCAAAGTTACCTTATAGGTCAAACAAAACAATATTTGCAGAAACGAGAACAAGCCCACAAATACTCAAAAACCGACATTACAGCCTTATCAAAACACGAAAAAGAAAATCAACATAAGTTTGACACCAACAACGTTGAAATTTTGACCAAAGAAAGGAATCCAAGAGTAAGAACGTTCCTTGAAATGATACATACCAAAAAAGACCCCAATAGCATTAACAATAGAAATTATATCAAAAACTTAAGCCAGATTTATAACAACCTCTTTTAACTTTGTTTAAAGTAATCATAATGAAAACTGATCTTCACATGCTGCCAAAAAAATACAGTCCGGCCCATATATTAGAACTCAATATAAACAATCCCATGTACCTACTTATGAAGAGGGTAAAAATCCATGAAAATAAACAAACCATTCCTGATAACTTCGAGCAGGTCAGACTCTACAATAACCTTCTGTACGATGCGAACGCAAAACTCAAATGAAATAATTTGTAAGTGAATACTCATAAATGTTACAAATATTTATATTGAGTTAAATAACATGTTATATTTCGAACCATATGTTTTTCAAGAATTATTTTAGTGCATACATTTCAATATTGTGTTAAGTTAAATGTCTCAAACTCCATATTTTTTATTTTAGTGTTTTAACCTGAGGATGACAAATACCATGTCGAAACGTCGTTAAGAAAATTATAGAATTGACTGAATCAGACCTTTAATCCGAAATTTGAAGAATATATATATATATATATATATATTGATATTGTTATGAAAATCGCCTATTTTAGACGAAAACGCCATTTTCACCAAAAATACGTTTCTTGGTTTTTGGACTATTGTAATGGGACACCCGGTACATTCGTGAAAGCAAGGTTAATTTTTGTTCAGTATGAAACACGTCATTTTTAAATTCAGTTCGCCCTTGGTATTTTTAAATCCACAACTCTCACGAGTGGCCCCCATATACATTTCCAATTGTTCCCTGGAGACAGCCTGTACAAGTAGATAGGTAAACGCGAATATTTTAGTAAAAATATTTCGAACCAGAAATCAGTGGGTTTCATAGGAACAAAGCAGATTCTTCCGAACAAAATTGGGCACGATTTGTTTAGATTTGGAAATGTTTATTTCCAGTCCATGTCGGGAGATTGTTTTGAATATTAGCAGCGCTGTTGTCCATTGATGTCGTGCAAGTGTCTGTTGCAAAAGTCAGCGTTTTTTAACGGTCGACGCTGGGCTGATTCAGACAGAAGTTTTTGTTTCGGATTCAATGCCGAAAAAATAGATTTGTGAAGACAGAGTCTGGGTTCGACGTTCACGTCGTCGGACCTCGGCCTGCTGAGGGTTTTCACGGGTATTTCTCCTGAGTATGGAGAATTCCTGCATGGATTTTTTGATGGATCTTTTTCACGGACGATGAGACTGGTGCAGTTTCCGAATCGAGATCGTACATCGGATGTGGACCATGGATTTTTGGATTCGACGATTCGGTGTCACGACAAGGGATGATTTCGGCTGGCAGTTCTCAGATGGGTCGTTCGTTGGATGGAATAATGGTTTCTAGGATGTACGTAGGCGATTTTCTTCTCCTGATGTGTTACGAGAAGTTACTTCAGGAGTCGCCTGCGATAAGTATATCAGGGATACTAATCATGCCTTCTTTTCAGGGTGTTAATCTTTCGTGTTTTGGAAGTTTTTCAGATCTGGGACTGCTGACACGCACAAACAAGGCATGCGGCTCTTCGGACGTATCTCGGTAGATTTTCTCAAGTGAGATCACGAGAATGGTCTAAATGGTCCTCGTTGAACTTGTTGTCTATCGCAAGTGAGGGCTTGGGCTTAATTAGCTGCGCGTTAGAAGAAAAGGGATTCTCAAACCGAGTTTCCGGCTCCCGGAAGGGGTTCCTTGGTCCATGTGTCCCTCTCAAAACTTTCCTGCACGTAGGTAACCTTTTCCCTATTTTTCTTTGCGGATAGAGAGTTAAATGTAAATTTCCTGAGTTAGGTCGGTCTACGTTTTCTACGCCTCTATCCAAATTTAGTTTTGAAACCTCTCCTTCAAGTCGCTCCTGGGCTTGTTCTTTTCAAAATTAGTATAGATGGAACAGGGCACCTGTGAAGTCTCGTGAAAGGGAAAATATTACGTTCAATATCACACCCTCACTTGTTCAATTAAATTTCCAAATTCCAAGATCGGGGTTTTCGAGATTTAATATTCTCTTCAACGAAAAGCGTATCGCGACTAAAACTCACAGGGCGAGTTTGTGTTCGTTTTTCGTTGTAAAATGGCAATCGAGACTTGGTACGATTGTCATAGTTTTTTAATTCGATTCTGATTGAATCATTTTTACTTTGGAGATTCGTTCTCAAGTAACTGTCAGCATTTTGCATGATTTCCGAGGAGCGTGAATTTGAACGTACATATTCGGTAGTGTGTCATTTTTTGGGGATGTTAAACGAGTCGTCGCCCACTCGAAAAATAAAGGCTATGGAAATATTTCGAAATTCAGATTAGGGATAAAATAAACCGTGGGTGTTGTTTTCTCAGGGAATTTCCATAGTTTGGTATTTTCAAAATTTTCTAAAGGGAAATTTTGGAATTAAATTATTTTTGAAATAGCCGATTGAGGCTACAGTTTTGCGTTGAGAAAGAACACTCTCCCTGGACCGGCTGGAATCGAGCTTTTCTCGTTTCCAGAGGACTTACCAGATGTCCCTACGGTGGGAATCCTCTCGCTTTAACAAAACTTTGTTCGTGGGTTTCCAAATTTGATTGAATATTTCGGCTAACACTTTTCAGAACTTTTCAAAATTTAGAATACTATAATTTTTAAACGAAAGGTTACTGAGGACCGACCAGAGTGTCGGGGGTGGTAGGCTTTGAAGCCTCGTTAGAATTTCATTAGCTGATGGAGCACAGAGATTCTTTCAGGGCTGGGCTCAGTACTCGGGGTGGGATAATGGGTTTTTATCTCATTCTGGTAAATTCATTTGCAAGTCTTAGGTAGTTCAAATTGTCTCAGGCTGGAGCAAACGAACCCCAGACAGCACTAGTCGTATGTAGGAAGTCGAAATCCTGATGAAATACATGCGTGAGCGCAGCGGTTTATATGGACAATTTTTCTATCGGGTCGAGATGGGAAGTTGGTCATATATTCATTTTGCGTTTGGTTTGATAATTGCGAGTCGCGATTCCGCTGACCGACCGGACTTAGTAATTATTAGGACCCTAGCGGCTGCAGGTGTCATATAAGGTGGTACACTGACAGTACACTTTGTACATTTTTCTTGTTTACCGATCTGCACGACGGAAAACAAGTGTCAGACAGTGGCGTAGTTGGTAGACTCATCCAAGGGGTTTAATATACACAACAACTCACCCCCCCTTTTTATGATATTTTGGGACAATATATATATATATATATATATATATATATATATATATATATATTTATATATATATATATTTATGTATATAAATATATATATATATATATATATATATATATATATTGTTATGTTATAAAAAACCAGTTAGATATTTTAAAAAGAAAAAAACCCACAAAAAAGAATAATTATTGATTAGCTATTAGTTTCAAGAGATTGTTTTTACATAATTTCAGAAGTTCTATTTCCTTTATAAGCCTATGTATGATATGAATAGATAAAAATGTCCAAATTATATAAACAATCAATTTCATACACTGTCAGGAATGATTACAACCCATAATTCTTCAAAAGACAACAAAAGTCTAGATTTACAAAATTTTCCCTGAATAAAATGTGATCTACAAATTTATAAATTTGAAACATACAGTATATGAAATTAGAAGCTAACTAAAAAGTAGCCAATGGTAGAACAGCAAACTTCTTGATGACAATAGCCAATCAGGGAACAGATGGTCACATGTAGAATTTGAAATTGTAAAAAGAATAAGAGCGGGAAAAATGTCGGAGGCAATTATTATTGAAATTTGTACAAAGTTAATAAGAATGGAAAAATAGTTTTATGTATAAGTTATGACACATAACCATAAACAGTGAAAATGTGAAATATAGTGCGCGAATTCAAAATTTAATCAGAGGGAAGGAACAAAAATGGTATCCCGGTGACAACAAACAAAGCACAAAGGAGATCGAAAATAAATTTAAAACGAATCCACGTTATATTTTTGGGTGAAAGAAAATGGAATAATTTCCCCATTATAAGTGGAAACCAAGATTACCTTATTTGTACACCGTATACAAGTATCCAAGGCTCATTGCTGAATTTGTATGGTCCTTTTCTATTTGGTATTGTAGTTCTTGATAGCATTTTGGAGTTAAAGAATCCAAATCCCTGTATTGAACAGCGACAGTTCCAGACAGGTATAAACCTTCCATAGTTTACATTCCGAACTGAACAATTTCATAAAAGCATATTCCATCGGAAGAACTTTATTTCAAATTGATTTCGAACCTATTGAGAAATTTTCACCTCAAAAAGTGAGGTTGTGTATATTTTACCCAAAAACTTTTTCATGATTATCCATGAATATTTGTAGATTCACCCTTAGAGTAAGTTATCTTTCGTAGGCCAGGTAAAATTAATTCCTTTAATAAAGGAAATAATTTCTTTTTGATACTTTGTCTTTGTTTTCTAAATGATCAACAATCATACTTATGACCATTGAATAAATTGAAATTTGAATATCAAGAGTGGCTAGTGTCAACCCCCTAACCGCTATCTGGACAAGGGGCGTAAACTGAGCTTAGCTGTGGTAAGGAAATGATAACAATTGGCAGCAACGTGACGAGAGAACAGTGACGTAGCTAGCAATTATTATTACATTCAAAAATATATTATTATACAGGGCACAAATAAATTATCTATATCATAAAATTTGCCAAAAAAAAGGGAAAAATTATTAGCTATCTTATTATAAAAACAATTATTATATTTAAAAAATCATCATTCCATTAAAAATTATATATATATATATATATTTCCCCCTTTAAATATATATATATATATATATATTTATATTTTATATATATATAATATTTGTTATTAATTTTAAAGGGTTTGGAAAAAAACCAAAAAAAAAATAATAAAAAAAAAATTTTTTGTTCCAAATTTTTTTTTGAATAACGGGTTCTATTTATTTAAAAACCTTTTATAATATGGATAGAAAAAATTCAAAATAATAAACCAATCAATTTCATACACTTCATAATGATCATAAACCAAAATTTTGGAAAAAAAAGAAAAAAAAGTCTAAATTTACAAAATTTGATAAAAAAAAGGTGATCAAACATTTGAAAATTTTAAAACATCATATATAAATTAATCTAAAAGTAACCAAGGGAACAAACTTTTCCCCTTTGAAATAAATCAGAGAATGTGGTAATAGGAAAAAATTGGAAATTTGAAGGAATGTTTTTGGTTGATAAGAAAATTAGAATTTGTAAATGAAAAAGTAGGAAAAAAATAGTTGGGGTATAAAAAAGGAAAAAACCTAAACAGTAAATTTTTTGGGAATTAAAATTTTAAAAGGGGGAAAAACGGGAAAGGAAATTTATGGGCAACAACAAAAAAGCCAACAAGGAGATTGAAAATAAAATTAAAAGGGGAATGGACGCACATTTTGAGAGAAAAAAAATTGAAAGAATTCCAACATTTTGAAGACAAAAACCAGTATTCCCTTAATTATTTTCATTTCCACTCTCCCAGTGATTTCCGCATCTTATGGTTCCTGATTTATGGTATTGGGTTCCTATGCGCTTGTAGTGACAAGGTATCCAGTTTCAGGGCATATCTTGAAACACCGACATCCCAAACAGGTAAAAAAACTTTAATAGTTTTTTCCGGTCCTGAACTATTTCACCAATAACATATTTCACATCTGAAGAACTTTATTTCACCTTATTTTGAACAATAAGAAAATTTTACTCCACGGAAAAGTGAGGTTCTGTTCATATATCCATGATCTGATTTATTATTTTATCCGTGAATATTTGTTTGATTCACCCAGTATGTTATTTCTCTGGCCAGGTATTTCAAGTCTTCCTGAATAAAGGAGATAATTGCTTTTTGATATTTTGTTGTTTGTTCTTTCCAATGATCAACAAACATACCTACGACCATTGAATAACTTGAGTTGACATATCAAGTAAGGGCAAATTCTTTGAACCGGCTATCTGAGATGAGGGCGTACCAACGTTAGCTGTGGTTAGAAAGGAAAAACAATTGTCAGCTACGTGACGAGAGAACAGTGACGTTCTTGGAAATTTTTTAACCACATACAAATTATTATACAGGGCAAAAATATCTATCTATATCATATCAATTTGGCTCACAAAGAATAACAAAATTATTAGCTATTTATATAGTAACAATTTATATTTTATTCAATATCTCATAACAAACAATTTGGGCCCAAAAAGTGGGCAAAATATTACAATATTATATATTTAAAAAATTATCATTACATAAACAAGTTTCCCAACCGGTGCAAAATATATTAATTATAATAATAATAAAAAATTCAATTATAAAAATTTAATTTGATATATTTATTATTCAATTCATCATACATTACAATATATATATATATATATATATATATATATATATATATATATAAATATTTATATATGTATATATATATAAATATTTATATATATATATATATATATATTACAAGTGGTCCAACGAAAAGTATGCACCTAGCTTTTCTCCCTTTGTTTAGGGAAATTTAAAAAAATGCTCGGACACGTGGTTTGTTTTTTAGGGGAAATTTTAGAATATTTTTCAACCTGTCCTTTAACGCCCTAGCAGGGTGTCCCCAAACCCCAAAATTTTAAATGGAAGTGGGTCGAGGTGATATATCATTTGAACGGGCACAAAAATTTCTTTCTAATGATACCATTTATTGAAATTTATTCGAACAGTTAATGTGAAAACGGCTTTAAAAACAGGTACCCGATAATTTTGGTATTAATAAAAATACAAATAAGTTCTGGTTATTAAAATAAAAAAATTTTTCAATTAGTAGTACGTTTCAATTTTTTTACTTTAAAATGTTTTTAAAAAAAAAAAAATTTGAAATTTTTTTTAAAAACGTTATTCCAAGTGTTGGAAATTAACTTGTTCCATACAAAAATGTTTTTTCAAATCTATTTTAACATTTTTAGCATATCGGGTTTATTTTGCATTGTCTTAATCCTTTGGGCGAAGATTTTCCATGGACTGGGGTTTTGTGCAAAAAAATTTATTTTAAACCCCATAAAAAAAAGTCCAGGGGTAAATCTGGTGACCGGGGGCCCTTCAATTGGGCCCTTTCCCCAACCACGTCCGGGGAACCGGGTTTTCTAAAATTCTTTACAGGGCAGCATGTGGGGGGTCCCCTTTGGAAAGAACCATCATCATTTTGGTCTTTTATTATTTTTTTAAATAAAGGTCAATTGTCTCAAGCTTTTGGGAGATTTACCAGTTAAATTTCCCAGGTAAAAGGGGTCCTAGATATTTCCCCAATTGCCACCCAGAGTTTTTTTTTTAGGTTGGGAAACCCTCACGGAAATAAATGTGGTTCTTCACCCCAAGGGAATTTGCCTTCACGCCCATTAAAAAAAATGTAAAATTATGTAAAAACAAATTTAAACAATAATGTGGATCTTCCAATTAAACCCTGGCTCATTTTTAAAAAATTGCAGCCTTGTCAGGATCATCCCTTTTTTTCCCCATAATTTAAATTTTTTAGGATGAAATTTTTACCTTTTAAAACCTATTATGGATGGGGGGGCCCCCGGGTTTCAGTTGACGGATTTGGGATCCAATTGGGCCCCCAAAAAGCCCACAGTTTATTTCTAGGGGGTTTCCCGGTTTTGTTTCCATTACAAACAGATCCGGATCGAAAACTTTCAACTAACGGCCCTCAATCTTAAATTTTTTTATTTTGTTTAAAAAAATTTTTAAAAAATTATTTTGAAAAAAAAAATTTAAGTTTGGGGGAAAAAACCTTTTTTAAGTGAAAAAAATAATTTCAAAAAACCGACGGGAACAATGGGGACTAAAATTTTCCCCAAAAATTCTTTTCCTCACTTATTTGCATTTTTTTCGACAAAAAAAAAAAACGATAAATGGGGGTTTTTTGTAATAAAAAAAATTCTTGAAATTTGCTTTCGGTAAAAAAAATAATTTAAAAAATATTTAGTTTTTGATTCCTAAAAAACCAAAACTTATTTGTATTTTTTTTTAATATCAACTATCGGGTAAATTTTTTTTTAAACCTTTTTTCCTCAATTTTAATAAATTTAAAGAATGGGGTATCATTAAAAAAAAATTTTTTTCCCCGTTCAAAGATATATCCCAACTTTCATCAAAAATTTTGGGGTTACGCCCCTCCTGGGGGCTTTAAAAGGCCGGTTAAAAAAATATGTCTGAAATGTTCCCCTAAAAAACAAAACCCCGTTCCCTTTTTTGCTTTCAATTCTAAAAAAGGGGAAAAAAGGTATACTTTTCGTTCCCCTTATATATATATATATATATAATTTATATATATATATATATATATATTTATATATATATATATATGTATATATATATAATATATATATATATATATATCCCATATATATATATATTATATATTCCTAGGTAAATTGGAAAAATTAATTTTTCGTAGTGGAAGTCATATACAGGGTCCCGGGATTTCTTTCCTCCCAGGAATGAAAATGGGGTCAAAATATCACCATACCTCATATAACTTTTTTTTCCTGATAGCCTTCGTTCCAAGTTAGGGCCCCTCAAAAGTTAAAATGAAAAAAGTTTTTTTTGATAACTTTCAAAGTAAAATTTAAAATCATCTTAATTTTGTTGATTAACTTAAACGGAATAATTCCTCCATGAATTTCATGCAGAGTCAGTTTTTTTTGCTACAAAGTGGAACGGACTCCCCGATGGGCCACCCCAAACTTTGAAATGACTGGATTTGTCAATATGTTTTAACAGAACAAGGTTACCTGGACAATTTCGAATAAAATACTGAAAAATCGATCAGAGCAACGATTTTTGATAAAAAAAGCATTTTGTTCGACGACATCCACCGAGGTGTCTACCATTATTCAAAAATTAATTTTAAGAAAATAGAAATGATAGTAAATGTTCATAACGAAATTTGTTAAACAGCAAACACGTTTACTTCAAACTCATGGTGTAAATAATCAATCCAGCCTCAAGAGCAAACAAAAGCAAAATCCCCAACAAAACTGCCGATATGACCCGTCTCTCTCAATCATTTTCTTAGTCGGCCAAACACTTCTGCACTTGAAAAATAATGCCAGTGTTATTTTGATGGCTCACAATGTAATGTAATTCTATTCAACAAGGCATGAATAGGTGTGCGTAAACGATTGATCAGTGTAGGTTTGTCATTATATGTTGGGAAGGATGAGCAATGCACAGACAAATTCTCGCTAAACGAAAATGTAATAATGCACCAGTCTCACGTATGTCTGCAAGATTAACTTCAAGCTCACATCGGATGAGCAGTATGACATGCAAACAAAACAATTTGAGGGTATTAACCATGACCATGATTTTTAAATCGTTCATTTTAAAAAAAATTGTTCGATGATATATCTGAGGATGTGTTAAAGTGTTCAAAGAAAATCATTCAAGAAGAAAACCCGAAGGAAAATTGCAATATCTGAAAGGTTGATATTTTTAGCAGAAAAAAGAAATAAAGCAACACCACTTGGAGCCATGGTAAATATATTAAAGTTAAGCTCAAAAAAAGGGGCACCCCCCAGCCAAAAATTTTAGAAAAACCTTTTTTAAAAAAAGGGATAAGAAAGGTTCATTCTTCAACAGTCCACACCCGCAAAAAAAGGGGGAAACAAAGAAGGATATCGCCCCCCAAAATGAGGGAAATTCTCATACCGGTTTTGGGAAATTTCCCCTGAAGATTACAGGCAAGGTGTTAAAGCCACGAAAAGAACCAGCAAAAAATTTTGGTAATCAAACGCCCCAAAACACCAAATGGGCCCAAAAAAAGGAAACAATGACGATATAATTGCGAAAAAAATTTCCCTGGTAGAATGTGTACCAAATGCCCCAAATTTTTCATAAACATTGAATATTTTTTTGAAAGATCCCACTGCGATGATCCGCACCAAGAACGAAGGAAATTAATTGAATATTAACTTTTCCACAATTTATTATAAATCAAAGACTGCACCAAGATTACGTGTCATTGAATGGAACAAAACCAAACGCAGCTCTCAATGATAAAGGGTGATCTCAGAAAGTTGAATTAATAGTCGTTGAATTGATTGCTAGAAGATCGGGTTGTATACCAACTTGGTTTATTGGGTTGTAGTTTCCTTTTTTTCCTTTGTCAAATCTCTTTCTCTTCAATTATTTTTTTCCCCCCATTCCACATCTGGGCACCCAAAAACCTTTGCATAGAATTGCAAATCCCCTAATGTTCAGCTGGAAACAAGGGGGAGATTACGAGCATTTACAAAAAAATTTATTTTAAACATTGTCATCACCGCTGTATTACTTTGTTGAATAAATTTTAATTGAACTCCAAACAAAAATTTCTAACAAAGGTCTGCCGGCAAGGCTCAGTCATAGGCCCCAACGCCCAAAAAATGCCAAAAATTTTATGAAGCATCAGTTCATTTAAACCAAAAGGGTTTTTTTAAATAGTACTCAAAGCGTGAATTAAAAACATAAAAAGTATTATTCAATTCAAATTAAAAAAAAAAATTTTAAAAGGGGGAATGTATTTTTTCTCTGAACAATAAATAAAAAAGTATTTAAAAACATTGCATCAGTTCATAGCCAAAATGGCGGTACAAACCGTAAGGAAAGTGTCGAAAAAATTTTTGGGCTGTGTGCTTCAATTTATTCACAATGGGCATCGCCAAGCAGATACTGTATATAGACACATAGATGTACACACAAAAGTGGTAATGGTGAAATGACGCATGACTATGGTCGAGTGTGACCCCGAAGTGTGGAATGGGGAAAAGGACAAAGGGGCTATATATGGTTTTTTTGGGTTTATGTGCATTTGATATTGCGGGGGTTGGAGCAATATCACCATTTCCTGACAATTTTTAAATTCCCCTTTTATCAAAAATTGATCATCTATTTCCCTCCAACATATTCCAAGTATACATACATATTTATTATTCAATCCAAAATATTGATTTTTTTATATTTTGTCATTTGCAACATCAATATTTGATCAATTTTTTTCATATTCATAAATTCTCCTCGGGAAATCTCATTCTATCAAATGGTAGATATCTCTCAGAAAAATTCCATGCTACTATATGGTGAATTATTCATTTTTATTAAAAGTCACCCTCTTCATATTGTTCACTGTTTGATCATTCAGCTCAAAAAGTTCGGGGGAATAATAAACTATATCAACGGGCATTCATAGACCCGGTTTTAGTCAGCTACACATGTAACTCCAAGAATGGACACTTTAAATTAAAAGAATCAGCTGGAGGATGCCCAGAAGAGCCCCTTTCGGGCATGAGCAATGGAGGGAGTTGAATATGTGTATATGAAGTGCAGAGTTTCTACATCATCAATTGTTTTTCTTCACTAAATAACTCAACCGTGCAAAGATCAGTTTTTTCTTCACTACAAGCCCATATACAAATTAATTGTCATAAATTTCCCGATGACACAGATTTTTTGAATTACTTGTGATTGTGGTGATGCAGCAGTGTCGAAGACGTAGTTTGGGACTTAATAGGAAATATATTTTGATGGATGTAACGGGGCCCACGAAGTCGGTTGCTGATATTTCGCCCCGATATATCCCTTTCCCAAAAATTGGCCCCCTTTTCCCCCCGGGTCCACATTCTAGAGGATGTCCCAAATTTAGGGGACCAAGCGGAAGAGGAGGGTTTCCCTTGATCTTTTACAATAAGGTCTTTCTGAACGACTCCCGTAGCGAGCACATCATCCAAGGAAAGGAAATTCAAAAAAAATGCGTCATCGAAAAACCAAAATTCCTAGCCTTTTCGTCATTGCAAATGTACGGTCAAAGAAAAAAAACAAGCGTGACCTGATCAATGGTGATGAAGCCAGACCAAATTGGAACAAGTAGATGAGGATCTGGGTGGGAGGTTGGAATGGGGAAAATTGATGAGACGTTGCTTGGGGGAAACAAATAAAACAGGAATCGTCACACCAGTGCTGTTTTCGAAAGAAGCTCGAAATGGATTGGAAAGCCATTTATATGATAAAAGGACGACTATTTTCAATGACTGGCAAAAGGACTTGCAAACATCCGGAAGTGATACTGATAAGACTGCTCATTTGTTCCATTAATATATGTGTATATGTATTTTTATATAATAAAGTCGAGGAAGTGGTGTTGGAAAAAACCCACTTCATCATTTTGTTTAATGTGATATTGAAACATAGTATACAATATACTTTTTTATTTCAATCAAATAGGAATATTGAATGCTAAACAATTGCATTTTCTTAATCTAAAATTATGTTCATTAGAAATTCCAACCATTTGACAAAACTTTATTTTTTTTCTCTTCAATATTTTTTCGACGAGGTATACATCAGGATTTTTGGTTTTCAGTAATTCTGGCTTATAGAAGCAACCTTGAATGGGATTCTTCTCATATCTTCAAGAATGTAAGTCGGATGATATGTACTGTTGACTCTTATAATTTTGAATAAGTCCGTGGTGAAATTAGGTTGATTACCCTTGCCAAAGTCTTGCTTAAATTCTCATTATATCATTCACTCGATATTTTGGCAGAATTTTTTCATTTTCACCTTTTTTATTCTCCTCCTTGATGATGATTTTGAGCTTTGTAGTGGCTGTCATATCAATCGGTCTCATACCTATTGTACGATGTACTTTATTGTTATATGTCTTCATTATAATTGGAAGGATATCAACCATTTGTGATTTCCGTTTACTGAAAACTCTTTGTGGATCCAGGTTTCCATTGTTCGAATTGATCTCTCTGCTATGGCTGTCTTCATAGTGCTGAATGTCGAATAATATTAAAAAATTCGCTCCATCAATGATGAAAATGTCTATTGTGAAATTATTTCCGTGATCGCTTTGTATGTGTTTTGGAGAATACGTGGTGTCTTTTGATATCATTTCCATAGCATCAGTTACTGCTATCCCAGTCTTTGCCCTCGACTGGCATTGTCCATAGATATTTGGAATAACAATCGCCACCAAAATATAACGATGAGCTTCATTAATTTTGGCATAAGGTTGATTAAGCGAGATCAATTTGCCATAAATCTCCTAGACCTTTAACGACGAAAGATCTTCTCTGGAAGTTACGACGAGCCGACTTGTGTTACTCATCAACAACTTGTCGTTTGACATTACTAGGCATACTGATGCTTCACAATAGTTGCGTCAATCGATATATGATGCCTTCTCCACGGAGCTCTTCTACTATCGATATCATCTCATTATCAGTGACCTGTGTGACAAGACGTTTCGATACTATGAGCAATCGTAAACGATCCACTAATTCTTCAGGCTGATTCCAATATATATAGTTTATGTTTTGATGTAAATACTTTCTGCAATTTCCTTCGTTTCACCCTCGCCACTACTTATACCAATGACTGATTTCAATAGTGGTTTTATGATCCCTTGATATTTCTAAGATTTTCTATATTTTATTCCATTTTTCACCTAATTCAATGCTTTTGTTAAATCCAATATTTGAACATAGAGGTGTGTTGTATTCTCACATCATTAGAGCAGAAGGTTCCGGGACTATCAAGTTATATAAATTTGAACTGGGAAATTGACTACAGTGGGGTGCATAAACAAGTCGTAGAAGGTTTGTATGGTGTAAACCTGCCTATGTTTTTTCAATTTCATAAAAAAAGTGGTACACGTAAAATTTGAAAAATGTTTAAATTTTTTGACTACTTGTAAAAGTCAATAAAAGTTTAATTAAGATTAAAGCCGGGCTCACATACCTATAACTGCTGTGCTTTTTTAGCCCCCTGTATTTTATTCCCCCACCCCAAAAATTCCACCATCAAATTCTAGATTTTGATTGTTTTTTTGTGTTGAAGGTTCTCTCGTATCCATTTGTATCTATGTATTTTTCATTAAAAAGTTTTTTCATGTTTCCTCAATTTCTCAACATTGTAACACTGGGATTCCAAATTTCTGAACCATTGACAGGGGGTGTTTGAATGGTAGTTTCCTTCTTCCATTTTCATATCTTTGTGGTTTTATTCTGAATGCCTGACAATGATACATCCCTGGAAAAATTTTTTTGGGTCTCATTGGGATGGAGCGGTTCATGGAAGATGTGGTGGTTTCACAGTATGCAGAAGAAAATACATTGGTTTTTTGTTATAGGATCTCAATTTTTTTCAAGTCTATTTTCCCCCATTTTTCCCTTTTTTTTTGGAAAAATTTTTTTTGCCTCTTCCTTCCTGTTGACGTTCCGTGCCCATTTCAGTTTTACACATTAATTCTCAAAATTTCATAATTTCCAATTCTTGACACACCACCATTATATTGAAGTGATCCCACGAAGTTAATGAACGTTTAGTATATTTGAATTGACATATCGGATTTTGAATTGTCAATTCTTTGCGATATCGTCCACCCTCCATCTTCATCAAACAAGGAACCCATATTCATCGTTCAACATTCCGTAAAACCCATTGAAATTCTTTGGTTAAATCAGGTGGACATGATTGGAAAAGTATGATTAAATTCGTTTCATCTTACTTGAATATGATGATAAAGTTGGTATTATCAGGCCAACTGTTTGGGAACTCGTGAATAGGTATGTGAAGATAAAAACAAAGACATCTTTATGACGTCCTACAAAATATGATCGAAAAATTTCTTGTATTTGCAAATCCATCATCAAAATGAACTGAATTTGGTTTGGCATCAGAGGTTACAAGTCTGTTTTAACTGAATGTGAAGAAACCCCCAAACCTTTTTGGTTTCTAATACATTCGGGTATTCATATTTCGGTTGATTCAACGACTTTGAATAAGTAAACGTTTCAAATCGTAATCTTCGTGGATGTGTCAGTGAAGATATCATGGCATTTGTCTTTCCGCAATTTGATGGACCGATGATTGGCGAGCAAAACAGATCAGGGAAGAGGGGGGGCCATGTCTCAATGAGTTCGCCCCATTTAACCCAAATTAAATTTTTCTCATTTAAATTTTTTGCAAACTAGTCTTTTGTTCAACAAGGGCGCGTTGTTCGACGGTTCGACATTAAGATGCAAAATGCGTGGGGGAATGTTCCATTTGAATGTCTACCACCAAAAAGGGTGGACGAAAGAAAGACAGATCGAATAAAAAAAAAAGGTCGAGGTTTTTAAAAATTTTTTTGGGGAAAAAATTCCTTTTTGTTTCATCTGCCTGGGGGGATATCAAGGGCCCTTGTGGACCCGGAACCAAATTGCAGAAACAATTGGGTACGCAACGATCAAAACCCTTAATAAATTGGATAGGGCCTGTAAAAACAGACGACAATCAATATTCGGAGAATCTCAACGATATTGAAGCGGGGCCAAAGCAAAAAAAACGGCAAATACAGTGTTTGGGGAATGGGGGTCAAATCGAAGGACGAAAGCATTCGTAAGGTGAGAAACCGCTCTACTCGTCACCAACATAATGATGGCGAGGGCTTTTTGGGAAATGGTTTTGGATGTAAAAATTTATCAAACAAAAAAGAAGAAAAAAAAATTCCCGAAAAAAACTGGGCGAAATTAAATAAAGAAAACTAGCTTTCCCAAAAGGGAGTTGAAAAGAAAAGTTCGGAATGAATTACATAAAGCTAAAAATTAATCAATTCGTGATAAACAATAGAAAACCGGCCACAAAATGGCGTTGGTTTGGCACGAAAAATATCTAAAGGGGCGGCAGGTGGAAAAAAAAAAAAATTTTACCCCCGCTATACCTTTTCCCGGGGGGTTGGGTTTTGGGAATTTTACCATTAAAACCAATTTTTGCCAGTTTCCCCTTGGGAGTTTGGTTTGTCCTGGGGGCGGGTATAAGCGGGGGCTGTAAATTTGGAAAATTACGGGCAAAAAATGATCAAAAAGGGAAAAAACACCATCACAGCAAGATAGAGGCGATAGTTTTGGGGAAAAAGGGGTGGCTATTCTCGAAACCATATCGAAAGGGTTCCCCATCTATCTCAAACCATATACAAAAAAAAACTAATTGATCCCCTACCTCTTAAACCCCCCCACAAATATCGATCTGACACTTATGCCAAGAATTAAAAATTCCACATTTCCGTAGTGTGTTCATGCGTGATAACCCAACCCATCTCAGGACCACGTAATCATGAAACAGCCATTGTCGGAATTTGGATGGAATCAGTGGCCGGGGAACACTTTGGGTGGCATACAAAAAAATTGGAAGAGTTGTAACATATTTCGACATTTTTGGAGATTTCCCCCACCCAGGGGAGTTGGTTCGATACTTCCAAAAAGGTAAAATGCAGTCGAAAAAAATATGTATCCTCAGGGGAACGTGAGCAGAAATAAAAAATACAGTTGTGTGGGACTCTGTTGCTTGGAGTTTCTCTCTTTTCCCAAATCAAAAAAAACTGGAATTTTTCCGTTCAGGGCTTTTAAAAGAATGGGAATTCCCTCATCCCATATTCAAGATAACGTTAAAAAAAATAAAGGGGGAACCAACTTGCAAAAATATGCCCCAAAGGGTCATGATTTCTTGTAAAATGATGAAATTGCCTCAGTTTGGGAAATACTTCCCAAAAAACCTTCAAAAAATGATATTGATATTTTTTAAATATTCATATTGCTATGAAAATTATATGGACAATGCAAGGTTTGGGGCATCAAATTCCAATTTTTGTGAATGACGGACCCATCTTCGAAAACTATTTTTTTTTTTTATTGCACGAGCGATGATTTTAATTGGCACCAATAACAATCAAATAGGGTTGGGGCACACCAAAAACCACCGAGGAACCAAGGGAAAATTTTATCACTGTATTGTGAACAAGGGAAAAAAAGAATGCAATCAGTCATGTCACGAAAATTTTTTTGCTACAAGCTTTTGGATCCAATTTTCTTTTAGGTGCGGGGGTTTTACTCCCCTTTGAAATGGATAGGGAAATTGGGCCCTTATGGTTGGGACTTTTGGGATTCTTGGTTTAAACACAATCCTCAATATCACGGGGGAAAAAAACAACGTTCCCCCTTCCATTCCCGTGGGGAAAACCATCCAATCAGTATGATATATGATATAAAAAAAAACCAAGTGGCGCATATGGGGATAGGAGAAATGGAAAACTGTTATACACCCTTTGGGATGAATCAATAAACCTTCGAGCAAAAAAACCCCTTCAAATGTAGGGTGCCCCAAAATTTTCCGGACCTGAAACAAAAAAACCAAAAAACACCCCCTTTTTGAGATTCAAAAAAAAAAAATTTGGGGAATCCTTTTAATCTACATCTCCTGGGGAAGGAAGTACGTCAGTTCATGGGCAAAATTACTCGGGGCATTTTGGGATCATCAAAACCAGGTTTCCCGGGGGGGTTTTTTGAAGAAAAAAAGTTATCATTTTTGGAATTGAAGAAATTGCAATAACAAGAATATTTTTCTCAAAAAAAGCCAAACCGGGGGAATAGGGGAAAAATACCTAAAAAGGGGATCACTTTCCATCGAATTTGCTAAACAGAATTTTTTTTCCAGGAAGGGTTTTTTCCCAAAAATTTGTAGAACGGCAAAAAAAAAATTTTGCAAGGGGATTTTAAAATTTTTTGAAATCTTTTGGGCCCTCAAATTGAAAATAAAAAGGGGGGCTGGGAAAAAAGGGGGACGTTGAATATTTTGAATGACCCTTTTTGGGCGATCATTTTTTCATAAGCCCGCATGAGCATCCCTTTTTAAAAATTTGGACCCCTTTTTTCCAAAACCCCGGGGTGAAATCCAATTGCAATCAAAAAAATCAAGATGTAATTTTGACATTCCCCGACATTTTCCCCTTTTCATTGACAAAAAAAGGGGGGGCCTCTCATGGACCTTAAGGATTTCAACAGAATCCCCATTCATAATTGATTGTAAAATAAACCCGGGAAAATCACAAAATCATCTACCCCGGAGTTCGAAACAAAAAAACCCCTTTTGGGGAAACCCAAAATTCAAAATTCATTAAACACAAAACCCCCTTTTTGACATCAATTTTGGATGGTTCTGTTCGTAATTCATATTGGGAAAAAATTTTATTTTTTTTTTTAATCAATTATATCTATATTTTTCCCAATTATCAATTGTATATGTGTAATAGATCAATGAATAAAAAATTTCTTAAAAAAAATATGTTCTATTCCCATCATCATTTATTTTCAAAAGGCCATCATCATAATCTTCATTGTAAATTTATATATTTCTTTGATGTCATCCGGTAGAAAAAAAAAAATGGGGGGGAAACATTTTTCCCCAGATTTGATCATCTCATCACAAAATTGCGGGAAAGTTAAAGGCTCCTTCACTGAATTTGCCCATTTTTCCCCACTTGAAATTTTTCATGATCACGCATCATTTTTTTATTTCGTCTTCATCGCAAATGTTCAAATATAGTTTGTGGCATGGTGGGCATCTTGACTCAAGGATTCAAGTAGGGTTCAATATCTCGATGGCTGTCTTGATGTCCCGGCTTCCGCCCAACATTGACTGGAGTAATCATCCCCATATTGAAAACTGAAAGAAAAAAAGGTTTTAAATATATTCCATTGATATTCAAATAATTTTACTTATATGAAAAAATTATCCCCCAAAAATATTTTCCTACCGAATGTTATTTTTTTTTTTGGGGAAATATCATATTCAACATAAAATTACATCACTATATCCCCCAAAATAAGAAACCGTATTATTATTCAATGAACTTGTTTACTAGAGGGGGGGTTCTTTAAAACCCCCCCCTACTTTGTGGAAATTTTTGGAAATATGTGGCTATCCTCTGCAAAAAATTTATGATATTCAAACTGTCTTGATAAAATTCCTTCAAAATACTTTTTGGTAACCAAGATTTAAAAAAAAAAAATCATCACGTAATATCATCAGAATAGATCTCCCATATCGAGTTATACAAATCTCATTTAATTATATTGATAGCTTTATCAAGCGGGGAAACGATTTATATTGGTCTTTGTTCGAAAAAATTCCACTTCCTCTTCAATGATTGATGAAATTTTTCCAAATCTCCAAATAGTGAATTTATGAAAATATGGGTTATTTTACTTAAAAAAAAACACTCACTCAATTGAGAAACTTTCGTACCCTTTTTACTCTAATTTAATATATTCAACTTTTTTGATTCCTAACAATGACTTTCAAGGGATTTTAAAAGGGACAAAAACCCCCCCCTTTTGATTCGATGAATATGGGGGTCAACACTCCGTTTGGTTCCCCCCACTCGACCTTGGGGTGCATGATGTCAGGGTCGGGGGGGTAAGTGTTCCCCGAACTGGCCTGACTGATGCAGTTCGTTATCAGTAGTGAACGCAGTATTTTCCTTTTGGTCTTTGTGTATGCCCCTTTTCCGTAAAACCCCTATTCAAGTCCAGCGTTGAAAACAATTTTGAACCTGCTATTGTGGTCAGGGGTGCCGTCGATTGATGTTTTGATCAGCTGTTCTTCGTGACGTCATTAGATTTCCTATAATCCACACAGAAAATCTTTCCAACCATTACCACCGGGGGGGCACTATGGACTGGGTAATTTTTGATCACGCCACCCTTTTGGTCTTGATAAGCTTTTCCACCTCTTGTTGTTCAAAATGATTACCTTCTGGTAGTTGCCAAATTGTATGGGTCTTACCGGTATCTATCCTGTGCTGTACTAGGTTGGTGTCCTGTTGGTGACCCTGCGAACTCGAATACGTTACTTTCCTCGTCAATGAATTTCACTGGGGTTTTTTTGTATTCTTCGGTGACCCATATATTTCAAGGATTCACCGATGGATCTTAGTATATCATCAGCCGTATCTCTTCTATTCGATATCCACTCGTGTTGCAGTCTGCTACCCACGTAACTAGTTCCATCCCCCAATCATGTCTTTTTACAGACTGTTCACCAGGAATAAATTATGACAGGATGTCTTGTTTTGTCCTGATAAATGGGGTTCTCCATATTGCAGTACTTTCCCAACGCAGCCCCAAGGGTCTTCTTCTAATCGAAACTCTACGATTTTCCCACATGAACCATGTATTCTTATAGTTTTGGCTATTCGAGTTTCACAAAATGCCCTCTTTTGGCTGGTATTGTCAAAATAAAATTTTCTTGCTGAATTTCATAGGTTTATGCTCACTATCGGGGAAAAAATTCACCCCAAAGAATGAGCAGGTCTTCTATGTCGCCACGAAAACTCTTTTTTATTATGCGTTGTCTTCCGAGGGTTGATGTGATGTCAGCTTCCCTCGAATCGGTGAATTATCCCCAGTGACTGTTGGTAGGACAAAATTGGACGTGAGTGGTCTTACACTGTCTGATCCTGGGATACCGCTCCGGATCAGGCCTATAGTAGATATTACATCGTTCACCTTTCATCTGATGGCTGAACTATCGGTAGTTATTTTATCCTGTTGACGTGAATGGTTCTAGGGGTTTCCCGTTATCACTAGCCAGCATGCACCTCGTTATGCTGGGTAATTTCATTTTTATTGGTACCTATCCGAGGAAACTCTAGATGATCCTGTCCTCGCGGAGAGTAGAATCGTGGGAGTATCTGACAGGATATGACGAGCTTGTCACTCTCACCCTGCAATCCCTTTCGAAATGTCCCTCCTACAACATCTAAAACCGTTACCCCCTGCTGAATTATTCGCGCTGTTATTCCTTTATTGCGGTTCTTCTATTATTATGCCCAGCATATGCGTAATTTTGTTACTTCGTATGTCTTCCTGAGGTGGTTCTCCTATCGAAACTTTCTCTCACTTTCGGTATTCCAATGACCAAACCAAGCTTCACTGCATTCCTTGAAATGTGTTATTCTCAGGGTCCTTTATATTTCAATATTCTCAATCTGCCAATGGAAAACCTTCAACTGCTCCTCAAAATCCTCTGGGTCCTCTGGGTAGGAAGCTGAATCAGCCCCTCCACGTCTTCCTTGAACTCCTGTAGACTCTCACCAGATTTCTGCCCCTAGTATTTTTAACTGTAAAACCCCATACAGCTATTCCGGGAACCCCGCCATATCTCAATCTAAAGCCGCAATCAGGTCTCCATACCTCGAGATGATGTGTAACGTTACCAAAGCAGGTCGCCCAGGGACTATGATTTCAGTAGCCTTCTCTTCATCGCCCACTTAGCCGTTTTGGGGCAGCTCCCAAACTTTAACGACATAGAGATTATGGCGACGGGCCATCAAGAGTCGGATGTTTCTATGGAATTGGGCGATGGGGAACCCTCCACGGGGGTCTTGGCTTCAGTGAATCAATTTTTTCTCTATCTCCTACAAGTTCTGTTTTTCATTCCCTCCAAGTTCTTTCTTTTCCTGTCGTACTGCGTCAACTTATCCCTTTCAGTTCTGGGGTTTCCCCTCGGTTTTCGGGAATCTTTGAAAATACTTTCGTCGTTCTTCAAATTTTCATGCAACTGTATATTTTCCTCTGTTTTTCTTTCCTCCCTCTTTCTCCCTTTTTTTTGTTTCTTTTCTGTTTGTTACTAAAAAAACGGCTAAAAGAATATTCTATTTACTTTGGGGACACCCCCATTTGGGGTTTTATTGGTTCCGGTCTGGCAAAATATTTCATTAAATGAAATAATATTTCATTCCCTGTTAGAAATTAAGGTTCTTACCCAAACCACCGGAACCCTTAACATCGCATAAAACTTTAACAGAGTTTTCTCTAGATCTTTTTAAAGAAGGTGAAAAGCTCCGGTGATAGTTTTTGTGAAAACGAGAAAGAAATGAAGATCGCGATGGGAAAAACCAAATCATTTTTTTGTATCAGGCACGAAATCATCCTTCAGATTTTTGGTCCAGTTTCAGTTCATCGGACAAAAACCTCGCCGTTCTTACTGGGCTTTTTCGTCTAGTTTGGTCATACATTCGGGATCTGAAAAGGCACTATGGAAGCTCTCATCGAGGCTTGTTCCTGTTGTTCTTCCGTGAGACTTGTTGATGGTTACTTACGTCCTGTTGTTGCTACGAAGTCTGGTTCAAAGTTGAGTAAGAGTAAAAGTGTAAAAGTGTGAAAAAGAGATTCGAGTTCAGAAGCGTTGAGGTATCCGTAAATTGGGAATAGTGAAAACTTGTATTTGAGTTGGTTTCTCCGTGTTGCTGAAACACTCGAAATTTATTTTTCACATCTATTATTATTCCATTTGATTCAATTATTTTGCCGGAGTTTGAATATTATTACTAGTATTATTATTATTTCATTTCTTTATATTTGTCGGCATTTGCAGTTTAGTTCTGCAAAGTTTGATTTAATTCGTTACCTGAGAAGTTAAATATATTTTCTGCATTATTATATTTCCTTTAATCGAGCATTTGCCGGAACGTTCAGTTGGTCAGAAGACTAAAGAGTGAATATTGATTCATTTTATTTTTGGGTGGGTACAATCGAACTTTCCGTGGAGTCGATTGAGTGTTAAATTAGAGTAGTTTTGACATTTTAGTCAATTGTTGGTTTATTTTACGGTGAAAATATATGAGTTATTTGCCAAATTGAACGATATAAAGTAGACAAGTTTATTTTGTGTCCCCGCGTAGAGCAATTCCACATGAACTCCTGGCAGGTGTTTTCTTCTTCTTGTCAAAGGGAAATCTTCCATAAATAATTCTTTTATTTGCCCGTTATTATAATTATTGAGTTATGTTTCCAGTTATTTGAATTCAGGGAAAACGTCAGATACAATCAACTGACGCGAATGTTTACATCACTTCAATCAAGTGAATTATAGTCATATTCAGGAGGAATAATTCATTTAGCGACTTGAGAGGGGTGATTTGGGTAAATAAACGTTTTTGATTACATGGTGGAAATGAGTTATTTTATAACACGAAAACACGGCGATGCTTTGTCGTCTGTATCCACGCCCAATTGTTAATATTGTTTTAAGCTCAGGAAATCGCCGAGCATAACGATAGGAAAAGAAACCAAAATATTAATCTTGGTAACGAGAAAAGTCGTAGAAGAAGGGCTATTTTGAGAAACGGAGAAAAAAAGTATCACAGCCGGGATAATTACAAACGTGAAGCTTAGGTAATATACAAGTGACACGTAGTATTCCATTTTGTGTTAGGGTTAACAAGGAGATATCGGGATGTTATAAGCCGCTTGATTACAAATTCGAAAAATCCCTTTCTGAGTCAGTCAGATAACCGTGTTCAGGAAGAAACAGTTTTCTTTGCTCTTAAAGTAGTTCAATTTATTCCCTAAATTGCCGGAAAATTACTGTTCATTTTGGCCAGGTATATATATCGTGAGGGTAAATATTATTTCGATACTATTAGATTAATAGGATTTATATATATATATATATATATATATATATATATATATATATATATATATATATATATATAATATAATATTTATATATATCTTGTATATATTACCCCCATTTAAATATGCCAGACCGTTTTATTTTAAGCAAAAATAATTGTATTACGAAAATTGTTGTGACAAATCTCATTGAATATACCAGTTAATTCAATACCTATTACACACTGTGTTTACATTGAAAAAACACCTTTATATTTCCTATAAAGTATTGAAGTTACAAACAGACGTATTTAGTCAAGTTGAAGAAAAGAAATTTGTAAAGAAAAATATAAACCAAGACATTTCTATCTGTCTGGTTTTCTCCACACTAGGCGTGGAGAAAACCACATAAAATCTGGCGCCCGAGATTTGAAATAGAGAAAGGAAAATATTTCCTGCCTAAAATTCTGGCGTCATAAATAACGTGACTTTCTAGAAGTTTGAGGGGTTATTAAAACAGACACTAGTAAAATACGTCACAAATTTGGCACCCGAGCAGGGACTATTGGTTATAGGACTATTATATAATCACCAAAATTACGAGTTATTTTGCATAGAAATAATTTTCATTCATTTTCACTCTGTTTCGAGTTTATTTGGAATTTTTGCTGGATATATGAAAGTCGGTAAAGATTGAAAATTGATCTGATTTCCGTGGTGTGTAAATTGAAATATATTAGTTAAATTTGAATGGAGATAATTTTCATTGTATTCCCTGTGAATTTCAATATTCAACAGATAATGCTATCACGATAAATAATTGAAAAGTGATTTAATTTCTGATTTTATTTTTGAGTGGAAATAATTTCCTTTTTGTTGATTTGAATTTGTTTTTCATTATTTTTCATTGATAGACTAAGGTGGTCTAGAAAATGTTTGGTTTAAAAATCATTTTTAAGCCCTCCTAGTGTACCCCATTATATTCGCTTCTTTCTCAAATTATATACGGAGTGTGTAGAAAGTTCGTTGTGTCTTTCAAATTATTTGAAAGGTTAAACAATATTAATAAGATGGATGTTGATATTTTTTTTGTTGGGTTGATACCTCGCTACGGAAAATTTCAAAATGCCTGATAATGGTGATTCTTCGGATCGTGAGGAAATGCAGGGGAGCGGCTGGACTTGAGGAAGGTTCAACTGGACTTCGAAATAATCCTGCAGGGGGCGATTCTCTGGAAGGGGAGTTAGGCTCTGATGATTTTTTGGCTCCACCGGGAGTGAAAGTTGGATGGATATATCGGCTCAAGAAACTGGGCTCCAGTTTACAAATTAATCGAAGGCACCGTTATTGAATTGAGACGAAGGCTAATTTGGCACCTAGTATAGTTGTCTGAATCTCGGGAATGGTACCAGCCCTACCGAAGGAACTGGGACGTATTTTTTTTTCTATGGCAGACAAAATGCTGGAGCTGTTCCCAAGAGGGATTTTAGCTTTTACCGCCACCTCAAACAAACATTCCGAACCCATGGAGGAGTTTTGGGATGATACCGCCTATTCCCGAGGTGAGCCTACCACCTTTTCAAGAGATGGGGTTACAAGGAATGGCTGGCACAAGTACAGTGGCCCCATATACGACGACGATGTCTGGAGTACGCAGTATCTGACACCCTGTTTGGCACCTAGTTTGCAGGCCCCAGTTCAATTCCAACGAGTGTTTCCGCACCACAAGGAATGCACTTACCAACCCCTCCACCAACTGTACCGTCAGGATTTGCTGTGGGCCATCCTGGATATCCCACCGCGTTGAAAACACATAGATGGAATGTAAAGTTCAATGGCCAAGATGAGGCGGCAGCGTTCTTAGAACGGTTAGAAGAAATTTCGGAAACGGGGAATATACCGAAACATCGATTGTTGACGGCTCTCCCAGAATTATTATATGGAAAGGCACTATTGTGGTATCGCAGCAACGAAGGTTTCTGGAATGATTGGGAAACTTTCAAGGAAACGTTTCGGATGGCGTTCTATCCGGTACATTATTAGAAGGATATGGAATTGGAAATTAGCCGTCGTATACAAGGAAGTTCTGAGTCTGCTATTGATTATATCATTGACCTACATACTCTCATACGTCGATATGGGGGATTAACCGCGGAACAAGAAACCCTTCGCTTTATAGAAAATTATTGCCGGAGTTTCGGCAATATATACGAAGGAGTGACTTCTGTGACACACCTTCATTGGTGTCCAAGATTATGGAGTGTGAAAATTTACGAGAGGAGATAAGACAGAGTGAATGCCTTCAACCCGCTTTGAGACATTCAGTCTCGTTTAACAGGGAACGCTCTCAAACCTCTACGAGGCAATCAGTCTCTTCTAACCGTAACATGACATCAACAATAAACACACAAAATGTTCAGTTCCCTAGAGGTCCGTCTAGACATCCTCCGTTAGCGCATGGAAAACAATCTCGTGGAGTACCACGAAACAGAACATTCCATTTTGGGATGTTGGAAGTGTGGCGAATTGGGACATTGGCAGAATGAATGTCGTAACCAGCAGCGACTGTTCTGCTCTCGATGCGGAAGAAACGAAATAATGTCCCGACATTGCCCTTGCGAGAATTCGTTGAGGAGTCGCCAAGAATCAGGTACTGCACGAGTCCAGACATTAAATATCCAGGAAGAGGCTGTGATACCAAAATCTACTGATTACCGGCCATTTGTCATTATTACTATTGGAGAATCGCGCTTTTATGCGTTGCTAGTCACCGGCGCTACCAGATCCTTTGCTAGTGAGGCAGTAGGAAACTGCTGCATTCGTCTTGGTTTGGAACCAAGTAGGCAGACCAGGACGCAGACCCGTCAAGCGGATGGGACGTTTTGCACCATCACTCAAGCGTTTTCGCCCCAGATGACTGTAGGACAGGAAAGTTTAGTACATGAGTTGCTGATACTTCCGCATCTGACCGTGGATATTATTTTGTGGATGGATATTTTGAGTAACAAGTTCCGAATTGACTTAGCCAGTACAGTATTTCTCAATGGGAGAGATGTATCCTGCAGGGAAACCCAGCCCCTTATGTATTTGCACGTTCCTGAAGAAACAGTAGAACCATACCATCTCGATCCTTCTTCAGAAATGAGCAAAGGGATACCACTGACGTTGATACTGCTAAGTCCGCCTCCACTAGAGGAAACCGATGCCGGGAGTCCAGAAAGAGGACCAGCCCAGGAAATAGATATCGAAACCACTTAATTATTGTCATTAAATTATCCTTGTTTCAAGAAAAGCCAGGTTCAGCCCGGGATATGCCACGTCATATCCCTCTAAATTCCGTTAGCCGTATGCACCGCCAAAGTCATGAGACCAGGATGGAAAACCGTACCGACGTTGGGTGGTCAATCATAGTACCCAGACATTCGAGGATCCATTCGAAAATAATGGTTATTTCCACTGGAAGGAAATCGACAGCCAGAAGGTTGGGGTACCGATGGATCGCATCAACGAACTGACACTCGACATGCTGCGGCCAGCTGCCGCCAAATATCTCCCGGTCTCTCTGATGCCCGAGGGTATAAGACGAGTGAGGAACATCATATCACCCCCAGACTACCCCAGACGACACCCCCGGCAGTCAAGGATGACTGTCCACGATATCTGTTGGTAGAGAAGGACCTCTGCTGGCGATGCGGACACCTTGGTCACCAGCGACAATCCTGTCGCAAACCTTGGAAGATATTCTGCTCCCGCTGTGGACGATGTGGAGTTCGTTCAACGGACTGTTCCTGTGGCCAATGCCCTGGCTCACAGAACAATAAGTCTCCTCGACGTCGAGGCCCCAGAAGGATATTCCTACCACTCCTACTGGACATCAGTTACAGGCAAAGTTGCCCGTAACTGCAGTGGTTACTAGACTAGTAACTTATCCAAGTCAACCAGTGAAAAGTGTTTCACCAATGGAACTGTAGTGGTGTAAAACATTCATTTAGTTAGGAATTTAGAATTAGTGATGGATTAAACACTGATTCTACAGTGTTCCTCAAAAAGGAAAAACAAATGTATAACAAGGTTTACTTTTTTTCCGCAAGTAGGGGGGGAATGTAACGAAGTATTTTTTAGAGCTCCGTTCCTAAGAACAGCTGAAATAATATTCAATCTAACTTTGGTACGTCCCTGCCAATTTGGGGTTTCTATTGGTTTCGGTCTGGCAAAATATTTCATTCCCTGTTAGAAATTAAGGTACATACCCAAAGCTACTGGAATTCACATCAACATCATGCATAAAACATACAGAGTTTTTCCTAGATCTTATAAAAGGGTGAAAAGCTCCGGTGATAGTTTTTGTAAAAAACGAGAAAGAAATAAAGGTCGCGATGGGAAAAACCACATCATTTTTTGTATCAGGCACAAAATCATCCTTCAGATTTTTGGTCCAGTTTCAGTTCATCGGACAAAAAACCCCGCCTTTCTTACTGGGCTTTTTCGTCTAGTTTGGTGATACATTCGAGATCTATGAAAAGGCACTATGGAGCTCTCATCGGGGCTTGTTCCTGTTGTTTTTCCGTGAGACTTGTTACTGGTTACTTGAGTCCTGTTGTGCTACGAAGTCCGGTTCAAAGGTGAGTAAGAGTATAAGTGTAAAAGTGTGAAAAGAGATTCGAGTTCCAGAAGCGTTGAGGTATCCGTAAGTGGAAATAGTGAATAACTTGTATTTGAGCTTGGTTTCTCCGTGTGCTGAAACACTCAAAGTTTATTTTTTCTACATTTATTATTATTCCATTTGATTCAATTATTTTGCCGGGAGTTTAAATATAATTACTAGTATTATTATTATTTCATTTATTTAATTATCTGTCGTGGCATTTACAGTTTAGTTCTGCCAAAGTATTCTATCTTTGATTCAATTCGTTACCTGAGAAGTTGAATATATTTTCTGCATTATTATAATTTCCTTTATTCGAGCATTTGCCGGAACGTTTAAGTTGGTCAGAAGACTACAGAGTGAATATTGTTTTATTTTATTTTCGGTTGGTACAATCGAACTTTTCGTGAAGTCGATTGAGTGTTAAATTTAGGGTAGTTTTGACATTTTAGTCAATTGTTGGTTATTTTTATGGGTAAAATATATGAGTTATTTGCCAAATTGAACAATATAAAGTGGACAAGTTTATTTTGTGTCCCCGCGTGAAGCAATTCTCACTAAGCTCTGGCAGGTGTTTTCTTTTTCTTGACAAGGGAAATCTTTCATAAATAGTTCTTTTATTTGTCCGTTATTATAATTATTGAGTTATGTTTTCAGTTATTTGAGTTCAGGGAAAACGCCGAATGCAAATACCTGACGCGAATGTTTACATCACTTCAATCAGTGAATTTAAATTTTCTATTGTCTTAAGTTCGGGGAAAACGCCTAATTCAAGCAATTGACGTGGAAACCAATTACATAACAATAATTCTTGTTTCTTGCTGTCCTGATACAGGCATTAACCAAATCGGAACATCGGCCGCAATAAATGCGCTGAATTAAAAGTTTATTTGTCCCTGAAAATACATGCCGAGCAAAACACAATTCACGAATTTCACAAGTTATAGTCATATTCAGGAGGAATAATTCATTTAGCGACTTGAGAAGGTGATTTGTTGATTACATTAGGTGGAAATAAGTTATTTTATAACACGAAAACACGGTGATGCTTTGTCGTCTGTATCCACGCCCAATTGTTAATATTGTTTAAGCTCAGGGAAATCGCCGAGCATAAAAAATAGGAGAACAAAGCCAAAAATATAAATCTTGTTAACGAGAAAAGTCGTAGAAGACAAGGGCTATTTTAAGGAACAGAGAAAAAAATATCACAGCCGGGATTATTACAATTCCAATTTTTGTGTTAGGGTTAACAAGGGGAAATCAGGATGTTATAAGCCGCATGCTTACAAACTTGAAAAAGAACTTTCTGAGTCAGTCAGATAACCGTGTTCAGGAAGAAACAGTTTTTCTTTGCTCTCAAGCGTAGTTCATTTTATTCCCTAAATTGCCGGAAAATTACTGTTCATTTGGCCAGTTATATATATATCGTGAGGGTAAATATAATTTCAATACCATTAGATTAATAGGATTATATATATATATATATATATATATATATATATATATATATATATATATATAAATATATATATATGATATATTCATCGGTGTATATATTACCCCCATTTAAATATGCCAGACCGTTTTATTTTAAGCGAAAATAATTGTATTACGAAAATTGTTGTGACAAATCTTATTGAATATACCAGTCAATTCAATACCTATTACACAGTGTGTTTACATTGAAAAAAACCCTTTCTATTTCCTATAAAGTATTGAAGTTACGCAACAGACGTATTTAGTCAAGTTGTAGGAAAAGAAATTTATAAAGAAAAATACAAACCAAGACATTTCTATCTGTCTGTCTCTTTGGGAGACATAAATGCAATCGGCGTTCAGTATCCAAAAATTGTACCTACAGCCTACAGTATTTTGTAAAGATTCAAAAAGTGTCAATATACCAGTCTCCTGGACGTTCCGTATCTCCATCTGTAGCTACCCTAGTGCGTGGAGAAAACCACTATAAAATCTGGCGCCCGAGATTTGAAATAGAGAAAGGAAAATATTTCCTGCCTGAAATTCTGGCGTCATAAATAACATGACTTTCTAGGAGTTTGAGGGGTTATTAAAACAGACACTAGTAAAACACGTCACAATACATTCCCTCTCCTCTTGTTTCTCCCCTGCACTTGTTCCTTTTCTTTCTGTCGACGTTCATTTCTCTCTGCTTGTATTGACGTTTTTCTTTATTATAAATCTTGATTCTGATGAGAATTCCGGTTATGTGGTTATGTTAATGATAATGACGATGACTTGTATTCGAAAAAAATTAAGTTGACTAAAATATGTCACTTCTCATTATAACTACATTAAAAAAATTCATGTACAGTGTCCCATTGATTATATAGTTAGTGAATTAAATTCACAACTTTCACACTGACGCTTGAAAAATTCAGTGAACACATTTCTTTTCTTAATACAATTAAAAGTGACAGATATATACTTGCCAACACATACGTATAGTACTTTGTTTTTCACTATGTGCGAAGGATATCAGATTAGATCCCACTCACTATAGTTGGCCCATATTCTTATATGTACTTACAATGGGATGACGATACGCCAGAGATACTCCAGGGATACACCACATAGCTGCCGTAGAACTAGCTTGAAGAGGTAACGAAACAGCATTTTCCATTTTGCATTTTCCAAGGAATGAACTGCCAGCACGGCTGTTTGACAGGCAGAATTGCATAAGTATAACCCGATATTTCCCGAAACCCGTATAGGCGCAACTGCGATAAATGCTGTGCAAATACTAAAATTACATCGGAAACTGATTTTGATAAAGGGGAATTTTTACAATTTTTTCTGGCGGTATATGACAACTGGACTAAAAATATTTTTTAGTAGCTGGTACAATCATTTTCACGTATGTATTGATATGATATCAAAAAGGACCAAACTGTCTGCGGAAAAGATTGGATTAGACACTAAAAGGTGAAAATAACAAATTACTCTAAACGCCCCACTGTTAGTCAGTCACTGCCCCCTGATGAACAACTGGTTGTGAAAATTATTGGACATTGAAGTTTCAACTTTATTCGCAACATCAATAAATTATTCCAAAATATCGCTCATATATTCAATTTTTTCATAATTGAACCATTAATTTTGATTACAGTTGGAAATATTGTTAAATTTTGTTGTTCCTTCATATAAGAAATTATTCATGGTTTCAATGGAATTCGTGAAATAGTCCATCAAAATAATACTGTGTGTGGTTGGCATCGGATAGAATGCTTTTGCCACAGACATTCTAAAAAATATTTCTAGTAGGGTGTTAAGGCCTATATTCTTTATGTCTATTTTGAACACGAAAAACAATTGGCTGAAAAAGACCATAGTAAATTTCGTAATTTCATATAGAATTGTCAGTGTAATTGTCAGAAAAATAAAAATACGAAAAAGTCAAATATTGCATCAATAGCGCTTTAAATATCAACATAAAATGGTCCTTCGAGCAGAATTACCATAATGTAACGTAATATTGGTTATAACGCAACAAAACAACGTATAGAAACAGCAGAGAGGTGAGAGTCTCACAGCGACTCGACGTTCAGCGGTTAAGCGGACTGGGCAGAATCCAAACCAAGGCAAACGAAGCAGCTTCCAATACGTGACAGGAGGTGGGTTCGTTCCTTATCATCCTTATTTCCTTGTACCCAAGGATTTGCTTTCATTCATCACAGTGGTACAAAGGCATTTATTTGGATTTTTTGAATTCTAATAATTAATACTGAGATTTCTAACATGGAAAGTCTCAGACGCAAGCTGGGAAGCTTGGAAGCGAAACTTACTTCATTCACAAAGTATTTAAAAAATATAACTGACAAAATCGCTCTCAATCCTGAAGAAAAGCTTTCAAAACTCGAAATGATAGAAATTGAAGAAGGTTCAATTAACAATCTGAATGTGATAGCAGAATTCAATGAAGTACAGAATCAAATTGAATTAGAGGTCGATGAAGATAACTTACAGGGTGAATACCGTAAAAGAGAAAAATTATTACATTCAGAATTCAATCGCGAAGAAAATTTCAAATGATTATAAATAAAATATTGAATCTGTCCAGTCAAATGCACGCGGTAATCAGCAAATACAAAATAACACGGGTATAAAATTAAAACCCATTGAAATACCAAAATGTTAAGGTTCTTACCAACATTGGTTGGAATTCGCGGATTTATTTGAATAACTGATAAACAATGAATCTTTGGACAATATTCAACGTTTTCATTATTTACGAGCATCTTTGGAGGGTAGCGCAGCGCAGGTGATTCGTACTCTCGAGTTTACCAGCGATAACTATACTTAAACTTGGTCCCTACTGCGTGGTAGATACGACAACAAACGACTTTTGATTTCTAATCACGTCAAATCTGTATTCAATATAGAATTCATATATAAAGAATCATCCCTTAAATTACGACAATTAATCGATACCGTTTTAGAAAATCTCTATTCTCTCAGTCAACTAGGACAAAAATCAGATACTTAAGATGTTTTACTCATTCACATAATATCAACAAAGTTGGACCCCTCTACACTAAGAGAGTGTGAAAAATGTAAGGGAAAAACGAAATACCAACATTTAATGATATGAAAGCGTTTCTAAAAACACGTGCGGACTTTTTGGAAACAATAAAAATAAATCAGGCTGATAAAAAACACCATACACACTCGCATACTCATTCAAGCACATCTGCAAACTCAAACGCAAAAAATTCTCAAAACACACGAAGTTTTCACTCAGCTACACTTGTATGTGTAGTTTGCAAAGAGGAGCACAATATTTACAATTGTACAGATTTCATGAATTTTCCTCCAGATAAAAGGTTTGAAAAAGCCAGGTCACTTGAGTTTTGCACAAATTGTTTGAAACCAGGGCCTTTTTACAAAAATTGTAGGCGAACCACGTGTAAAAAATGTCCATCTAAACATCACACGCTATTGCATCCCGACAATAAAGTAACTGACATTAACGTAAAACAAACAGAGCCATCAGAAAATACAGGAACAAATCACAAGCAGCTTGGTGTTAGCCAGTTTTAATAAAAATAAACATGTTTTTCTGTATACCACATTAATTAATGTTTCAGAAGTTGATAATAAAATCCATACGGTCAGGGCTTTGTTAGACTGTGGTTCGCATAGTTCTTTCATATCAGTTCGTCTTTGCGATTTTTTGAAAATCAAAAGGCACAAGAGTATTTATTTCATGAATCAACAATACGTCATCCAATATACCATACAAGTGTAAAATACATCTTCAATCACCCATTAACGCATATGAAAGTCAGTTAAATTGCTTTATAATACCCGAAATCACAGGTTTAATTCCAGACATGCCAATCAATACAACCGAATTGAATATCCCTACTCATCTTAAGTTAGCAGATCCATCTTTTTACGCACCACAAAAATTCGACGTTTTAATAGAAAATGATTTAATTTGGAATATTTTTCGTCAAAGGCAATTCAGTTCAGGAAGAAATAAGCCAATAGATAGATATTAGATAGATAGATAGATAGATATTTATTTCCAAACTAATAAAACATAGAATTATTGGGTCGTCAAAATAGTACAATGTATAACATATGAGTGTATATAGAAGTAGAAGGGCTATACCACTATGAGCGCACCTCTCCGCTCATCGGTTACTCCCACATGGTCCCGCACCACCACAAAATGGCGGTTTCATGAGAGGGGTGGGGGGGTGGTGGTTGTATGTGGGTAGGGAAAAAGGTGGGAGGATGAGTGGTCTGTGATTGGTCGGAATGGTGGCAGCCATGTTGTGTATGGGCGTGTGTGAATGAGAGTGGGGGTGGAGAGAGCTGTGATAGGTCGTGGGAGTGGTGATAGCCGCTGGCCGCTATCCAATGGCCGCAGCCATATTGGGGGGTGTCAACCAATATCCGTCAACGGCATTGGTCGGACGGAAGACTGAATGGTTGTGGGTGTGTCCTGCATTCGTCAACGGTATTGGTCGGACGGAAGTGT
>JAFIRS010006642.1:0-34141 GCA_018342105.1 Gonioctena quinquepunctata | reverse complement strand
TCCTAGTCAAAGAACTCCTACATTCACTGAAATTCTCACTTTTATTTGTTATTTTGTTTGTCAATAAATTATTGAGAAATTTCATGAAACACACCGCTAAGGTGGATTTATTTTCCATACCCACCCCCTACAAACTGCTAAGCTAGCCGAGTGGTCATTCTCATTCTTTTCACCCGCATTATTTCAATCACAGGTCGAGAGTGATCATTATAAATTAATTTGTTACTTTTTTTTTAACGAAAGTGAGCCAATTCAGACCGTCTCATAAATACAAAAATTTGAGTTCATCAATTCAGAAAAGAACCCTGTACCAGGACTTTAGACGAGCAATGTATATACTACGAGTAGTAGAACGGCTCAAGTAAAGGTGAAAGAATCTCGAAAAATATCAAAAAATAAAACAAAATCATTGAATAACAATATTATAGGTAACTGAATATGCTCATATTTCATTACAAAAAATGTTTCGTACCTATACAGAGTATATCACATTCGCGTAGCAACAATCAATTTCAATATTCCTTAGAGAATTTCTAGATTCTAGATATATGCTGCATATGGAATTTTAGAATGAACCACAATTGACTTTCCACCAATGACTTGCAAAACTACCAATTCGCAAAACATACTCGTTACTCGAATTCATACCTCAATTGAAATGTCGATTGATTGGTAATTGAAACTTCCTGTATATGGAAAGGAATACATATTTAGTAGCCTGCTGTGAACCATTTGTGGCCAATTCAATCTCATATGAATGCTTTCTTTATTACGAAAAAATGTGGACTCTCACTTTTTATTTGCAAGCCTATGCCATAAAATGTTCACTCTAAGTCATGTATACTATCCCGACACTAACTTTATTTGAAAAGTACCCACACTTGGAGAGGAGATGGACTAGCTGCAATTTTAGTTTGGTCAGAATGGCTCTAATTTGGAATGACATGTAGCAACCATATCCATTTGTTTAACAAATACTGAATTGTTATTTTTGCAATAATTGCATATGTTGAGTTCTCATTAAAATCATATCAATTATTGAAAAAATGGCAAATTATGCAAACTACGACAAGGTATTTCTGATGAATTTTTAACCATCATATTAATTATTCAAGCCGCCAGGCAACAAGTTTAGTGATAACTAAAGTGCGAGAATCTTCGATGACTCGTTTTGTACCCGATAATTTAGGATTGACCGCAATAACAAGAGTACAATTTATAGAACGACATGTTAGTGTTTTTGCGAATGAATTGTATAATCCACAACCCAATGAACGAAAAGCAATAGTTTATAAAGATGGTACTTAGTTGTACATCGACAAAAGTTGCAACTTCTGGGTATTACGACAATCATATTCTAAACACAAAGGGAGACATTTAATCAAACCAGTCCTAATTGTGGGAACTGATGGTTACATTTTGAATATTCCCATATTCCGCAGATTCGGGAAATAATGATGCACGCATACTACAGAATGAATTAAGTATAGATGTCAACCAAATGAGAAGATAATTTCATCCAGGTGATATTCTTTGTAGATAGGGGCTACCGAAATGCTCTTTCTCTTCTTCAGAATATCGGCATTCATTGTGAAATGCCTTCAGTTTTATCTTGAGGACAAAGACAACTACTAACTGACGAGGCCAACAAGTCCAGAATCATAACAAAAACTAGATGGATAGTTGAGGCACGGAATGGTTATTTAGACAATGTTCAATTTTTTCTATCACAAAATTGATACATATCATATTAAAAATATGAAATGTTTTCTACAAATAGCAGGTGCGATAATGAATGAGTACCATTCGCTTATTCAAATGAGAGATGCCAACCTAGAATTAGCCAATATAATGTTGGAAAAGGCTGATAGAGTCAACGTAGTTCAAGCCAGAGCTGAAGCAGAAAATCTAAATATGAGACGTGGTCAGTGAACATTACTCAGACAGGATCTTTTCAATTAATTCCCAAGATTAGATTTACAATTGGTACGAGATATAACTGTTGGTATATACCAGGTAGAATTGGCAGCATCGTAAATACAAGATACTGTATATCATCATGATGAAAATGAATTTCAAATGGATGCAAATACGAATGAGCGTGGATTTTTACGAATGAGAGTTCATTCAAAATTTCGTTATGCCACCAAATATCCATTATTCATAGCATTCGAAGCAAATGAGGATATTGAACAAATCAATAGTGTTGACGATGTTTTATTTGGATATTATTGCACTTGTAAAACTGGAGCCAGGACCCTTGGATGTTGTGCCCATGTGGCCAGTGTTATCTGGTACTTTGGCTACGCACGTCATGAACAGTATATAGGGAAGCCATCAAATGCCCTTCTCATCCATATAGAGGATGCTGAACCTAGATAGGGACAAGTTAATCAGGTATTCTGACTCTATCATCCTTTTCTGTACGTTGTCATCATTCATTTTAGTTCATTGGTACCCTGTTATATATTGTTTTCCGTTCAAATAATTCCACAGTGTAGATATTGGAGTAGGTATTATAATACATCATCAATCAAGATCAATTGTTGTCAGGCGGTGAACCCAAGGTTCATCGCATCTAACAGGATGTCACCTGATCACTGAAACTTGAATAATTCTGGATTTCCTGTCGTTCTTCATTAGCAACCTATACATTCCATATAGGTACGTTTTTTTAATGGAATATGAGCATATTTAATTTCCTATTTTGTTGTAAATCAATGTTTATGTTTTAATTATTTGCAATATTTTTCGAGATTCTTCTACCGTCATTCGAGTTGTTCTACTAATCGTAGTAGATAAAGTTTTAATTACTAATATTATTGTTCAAAATCTTTCGGCAGATGTGTGTCGAACAGAATGTATTTGTGGAAATGTTTCAATAAAATCAATATCAAACATAACTACTTCGAGGAAAATTATCAGTAAAGGACCCTAGTTTTTGATCCACCCTGTATATTTTATGTATTTGCAGGGTGAACTTTCACGTGAACGATCGAGTTTGTAACCAACTTTTCCAGAATTTCAGGCATTTGGAGAGATCAATAAGCAGGACTGGTGCAGTTTCATGAGAAATACATAATAGATATGTCAGTTTAATTCAGGAGATGCTTATCATCAATCGCAATTGTTATTGGTATTCTAAAAAATATCTGAAAATGAATGAAATTCCTCCGCTCAATGTTTTGGAAATCACTGAAAAACTTGCTATCTTTGGACTCACCCTGTATATCGTCTGTACGTGCAGGAATCATTGTTCTCTATAGTGTATTCAAATTGGCCGTATAAACAATCGATGCATACTCGATTTGGTTTATATATTCGAAAAAGTTCCTTCACAATGGCCATTTGAAATTTTGGAAAAGTTATGTTTAGCACCCTATATGATCTAAACTGTTGAATTTAGAGCTGTGGCGCAATGGAGACATTTGATCAGCATCACGAGTTCTGCAATATATGAAAAATTCGAGCAAATTCACCGAAAGCTAATTTCTCATTGATGCAGTGCGAGGTCCTTTGGTATGTCGTGGTTTTTGGGGTGGGAGATTATGAATTTATTCGAAGATTATTGATTTTTAGTTGAAACTCATAAATTGAAGATGGCAACTCCGAGATGGCGAATGAGTTAATCTTCAGATGGTCTCCTCATTGGAGCACTAGATAGCTCAGAACTTACAGGAAAAAAGGCCTCATAAGAACGATGCTTTCACAATGCATAGATCAAGGCATTCTTAAGTACTAAAAAGCACAAAATAAAATAATCAGTGAAAAACATTTTTATTTTTAAAGACAAGCTTTTATTTAAAAGAATAAAAATAATCGCTTTGGATGTGTGACGTAGGTTATTCCGTGAGTTAAAGATTCATAAGCTTGTCGCGCAAAGTTTTCAGTTCAAATACAAAAGCGACAAGCTCTTGAGTCTATAACTCACGGAATAACCTATGTCACACATCGAAAGCAATTATTTTTCAGTGCATTTGAATAAAAGCTTGTCTTTGAAAATGTTTTTTATTTATCATTTTATTATTTTGATTAATATGTGAAAAACAATTTCTACCAACCTTTAGAAGTTGTTAACATTGCAGGGAAGGTAGGCAAAATATTGAATACACCATCTTCATTTCGAATTATGTAGATCTTCGTAATGTTGAGATTTAACGGAACTCTTTCAAATGAGGCGGTGTTCTTGGAAGGACGATCTTCATTCACGAGAAGTTGTACATTTTCTGCATTTACCTAAAAATATAAAACATTGAAAAAGTATTTATAATCCATGGTGAATTGATTTGAAAACATATTTTCTTGAAAAAATCTTCAATGACATTTTTTATTCATATTCATTTGCTTATGCCATAGCTCCCCAAATATCGATAGTGACAATTTCAATCAACCATTTTCCAATTAAAACAAGAAATTGGACCAGAAATATACGTGAGAGAAATGGGAATGTTTAATGCAATATTTCCAAGAGTGGTCAGGCAGTATTTGATGTTATGGTTACAATAAAAAAATGCTTTGACACCTATTTGTAAAAGTTTTAGAATTTTCAAGAATAACTGTAGGACCCTGTATGAATTTGGTGGATAGATTAGCTGTTGGTGAAGATGGTCCTCGTGAATAATTCTATTTTCAAGATCATATTCGAGCATTAATATAGCCCAGGCACCAGAAAGAAGTCCTAAAGATATCTCGGCGATCTCTTTTTAGGAAATTGGGACGCCTTCTGTAACTTCACTGAGAGGTTGTTGAGAGCTCTATACCTCCGTCAATTGTCTGCCGCTGGAATATTCTCAGCGAGGTCTTAGCGATATCCCACGTGGAAATTCTCGAACGATACACTCTGGCGAGATCTCTGCGAAATCTTGTGGCGAGTACTTTGGGAATTTTTCATTTATATCTCATGTCGAGGTCTCTGTGAGCTCGCTGTGTGATCATCGCAGGCAGTGCCTCTGGCGAGTTCTGTGGGAACTTCACATATACAGCCTTTTGGCGAGTTCTTTAAGAAATTCACGTCAACTGCTTTCGTTGAGATTTATTTGAGATCGCTTGCTGTGCTTTTGGCGTCGTCTTCAAGGGTTCGCATTGCGAGTTGTACAGGATATTCTCATGTATTGAAAAAGAAAAAACGAACTCAATTGAAAATTGAAAAATAATTTTTTTCAGAATTAGAAAAAAATCTACGATGAAAAATTGAAGTTACTTTTTGTAATATCTAACAGGAAACAACTACTTCCCAGCCACTATGGCATGCTGAACATTCTGATATATAGAATTTATATCACAATAAATATTGTGAAACATCCCTAAATTTTCACCTGAAAAATTCCTCCAGTGAATATTTGCATTTTCATTCTGACATTTGAATAAAAAACTTTCTCAATCAAGATTGGTTAAAAAGTTTCTCAATCCAATATCTGAATCAAAATGTAAATCAGATTTCTTCAGGTTAAGTTAAAAGTTAGGGATTTCGCACGATAGTTGTTTTCTGTTAGATATTACAAAAAGTAACTTCAATTTTTCAACGTAGATTTTTTCTACACAGAGAAAAAAGTTGACTAATGGTTATTAAACATTGAATAGTCGTAAATAAAAACTTGAATACTATTTGGGACAGATATACAGTTTGATAGTGGTAGATAAAAAAAACCTGAATTGGTATACCTGCAGCAGACACTCTGTTAAGCAGTTCATTGGACGTTAATGAATAAATATATTCACACTCAACTCGCTGTTATTAAAGTGTTCAATAACATTGACTAAACAGTTTAATAACCATTGAACACTAGATAATTCCCTTTGAAATATTGCTATATTATCTTAGAGTCTTCTTTACCTATTGTAGGTGCACACTTCGATGGTTGTTCAACAGTTTAATAAATGTTCAATACTATATAGTTGTCACAGGAAAAAAGGCAGGCTATTGCAGAAAAATACTTTAATTACTACCACTAAAGAATACAATTATCCCAGGAACATTATCTAATTGCCCTCGAACAATAAATGACTTGTCTCTGGAACATGATTAAATAGTCTCAGATGTGCAATTTAATTGAAATATTGAGGGTGTGCATGCCTGAAAAAAGAAGTCCAGAAAGGATCATTCTGATTCCTGATTTTGGAAGGCCTGGATGGTTGTATACAGGAAAAATCAAAGATATTTTCTACGAGTATCAAGTGCACCCGTAAAAAACATTAGAAATCAGTAATCAGAATGATCGTTTCTGATCCACTTTTCTGAAGGATGCAGACCAACTGCAAAACAAAAAACGATGAATAAATAATATCAGTCTGTACGGTTCATCTTTCTCAACATTACAAAATCAATTATTTTGAAAAAATAGGTATTACACACAAGGATGGTGTGGTTATAGTAAAAAAAACATTGATACAAAATATGCATCTATTTTTATAATTTGTAATTTCAGTACAAACTAGGATAACTAATAAATGAATAAAATTAAAATGATTCTTTCATCAACATAACGATGAATTCTCACTCTTCATATTATGGGCAACCAACAGGTGTGATATGTCCCCAGCTATTTGGAGAGATATTTGAAATATGAATTCAATTTTCTCAGAGCGATTCTTCATTTAGAGTCAGATTTTAACAAACAATGGAAAATATTATGTGCAGATTCACATCATTCTATTTAGTGTAATTCTCAGTATAACATACTAATGCATAATCACAATATTTAAAATTTAAATAATCTACAAAAAATTGGGAAACTTTGAGGACATTTCATACCTCACGATCACCTAGTACATGTTAACAGTAAAAAGCAAAACTATCAAAATATAATGAATTCGTTTATAAAAATTGAACTTGGGAAGCAAACATCTATATTCTGAATTATTATTTCATACCAGTTCATATGCAGATGCAGATAATAGTGTAAAATTGAATAATTTTAGATTGAAAGCGAAGTTATTGTGTAAAAATACTGACCACAATAATTTTCAAAAAAATCATTTCATGAGATCAAGAATAGGTCCTTTTAAAAAAATGACAGTTGTATACACCTGCGTTGGTTAAGAAGACAGATGATTTTCTATTTCCTTTTTGCTGGGGTGAAGTACCTGCAGGGGTACTAGGTCCACTTGAATCAAGATCAACTGGCGGCAAGTGCCGAGGTACATCATAACCAGGAGCCTGAAATTTTATATTTTTTCAATATATATATATATATGATTTACAGGATGTTGAAAACGGTTAGAGTTATAGCTTAAATTGAGGCAAAGTTGCAGAATTCCCGAATGACATGACTAAAGAAAATTTAATTCAATTTTTTTAGTTTACAAAATAGCTATTTGACGAAAAGGAATGAATTTACAAATTTAAACTGTATTTTTAAAATATGGAGCTTTCTTTTTAATTATGATTTTTTTAGAAGTATGCAATCATATATACGGTGATAAAAGTCAAAGAGCTATGTTAAAAATATATTCAGTTTATACAAAAACAAAATTCCTTAATTTCAGATTACCGTTCCAGCAGCATAGTACTCTGTATTCATTCATATATTATTTTGAAAAAATTATGACCTTGAAAATTTTTGCCAGAACAGAATTTTTGTAACTTTTAATCTACACATTACCTGTTCTATTAAATGACTCCTGTATTCGGCGTACTTCCTCTGGAAAGTTGAACGCGGCCTTGCTTTATCAATCGGTAGATGGATCGTACTGTCATCCAGCAAACAGAAAATATCATCTCATCAACTCATCAGTTATTCCTTCGTTTGAAACATTGAATCAAATATGGCATGTAAGTGTAAGTATGGAAAAAATATGAAAAACGTATTACTTACAGAAAATTCTATTACCTATATCAGATATGGCACCAAATAGTGCAAAATACAGTTATTCGCCATCTTGAAGATGACGCCGCCAACAGTTGATGGCAAAAGATCGACGGAAATTATGATCTGGAGGGCTTGGAATCATCCTCAACAGAAGAAAAACATATTATCAATGAAAGAAACGTGTGCCAATATAAGTTATTCATCAGCAACAAAAAAAGGGAAATGGTACATTTTTTACTTACCATGAAGTTATGCGAAAACTTCGCCGAACCCCACTGTTCCAAAGTGATGAACTGCATTTCTATTTTTCAACCTGGGGCACACATTTACAACAACATTAACTTTACAAATGTTAGAAAAAAGGCATCCATATAACAGACGCATCAACTGAGTGGAGTGTGGAGAGGAGCGCGTCGCGTCACCGTAGGTTACCGAAAATAGCCGAGCGATGACGAAACAGTAGAAAATTTACTAAACTATTGCCTGTTTTTATTAAACTGGTAATAATGGCAGAATTATTTTTTCCACTCATTGAAAACCAGGATTGAAGGGCAACTATACTAATATTAGGTGGATTTTTGAATACTGAGTATTAAACACATTGATAAAAATATATCAGGCAGGAGAAAGATAGTCTGTGAGACGGTGAGATCTGTATCGATACATGTTGCAGAACGTAGTAGCGTTGCAAATCTCATCGTGTGTGTGGTTGTATCAGTATCACGGTATCAGTATCACCTTGTATCACCGTCCAAAGCCCCCACAGACGATGAGTTCGGTATCGCTACATGTTGCATGATACCTAGAGCTATACAAATCTCATCGTGTGTGTGGTTGTATCAGTATCAAAGGTATCAGTATCACCTTGTATCGCCGTTGCAATCGCTGTCGAGAAACAGCGATACGGCGATACTACGTACGTGCGTCTAAACAAGTTTCAACGGGTGTGGGTAATGTATCTTGTATCGCGATACCAAATGGTAAACAAGCAGAGTACTGTATGTGGCTTGGTGACAGAGAATTTTGGGAAGAATTCCTGAATATGTATAAGTTGAAAAGGAAAATATTCCCAATTGAATATTGATAGAAAGATTTTTCTGTGAATTGAAAAATCCACGATTAAAATGAAGTTATTTTTTGTAAATGTCTAACAGAAAACAACTACTTTCCCGGCTAAAGCCACGCTGGACATTGAACTACATCTGATAGATATTCTGAAATCAGGGTTGGTATTTCACCCCCTCTGCAAGAAGTGCAAGAATTTTTTCCAAATTAATTTTTTTTTTGGGGTTTTCGGTCTTACACTCGAAATCGTTTTTTTTTAATTATGGTTGTTTTTCGCCCCTTCATTTCATTCTCTACACCAAATGATTCTCTGCATCGTCGAGTATGATCTGTGATTACTTTTGTTGGAGCAGTTTTAGGTCTTACACCCAAATAGTTTTTTTTTAAATTAGGGTTGTATTTCACCCCCTCTGCAAGTGATGCAAGAATTTTTTTCGACACCAATAGATTATCTGCATTGTTATGAATGATCTTTGAATACTTTTGTTGGGGCAGTTTTTGGTTACCCCCGAAATAATTTTTTTTGAATGGGGTTGGTATTTCACCCCCTCTGCAAGTAATGTATTTTTTTTCACACGAAATGATTCTATGAATGAGGAAGACTAATATGTATCCACTTTCGTTGAGACAGTTTTCAGCTTGGCACATTATAATCCCACCATTCTGCTGAATTATAATTTTTTGGATTAAATGGTGTTGGGAATCATTCTGAAAGTAATTCATAAGTATTTTACGATTTTCCGTTTGATGAGGGGAGAAAATGAGGATAATTCTTTTTACATCTTCGCTGAACCCCCAATAAATTTTGAGTCCGACGCCACTGATCGTTCGGCAATCTTCGGCAAATTGGCTGCTATCTTTTGGCTGCTGTTTTCACACAGGTGAAATCCCCGAGGAATTACTTGATGCGGAAGAAATTAATAAGCATTTCCTATTGCCATCCAATGAAAATCATTCTAGAAAAAGACTCAGTTCTCAATCACGCCAACGTGAAAGAAAATTCAAGACTTGACTTTCCCCTTATTGAAACACACGATATTGTGAAATATATAAATATAATAAAGACTGGAGCAGTTGGGCATGATAGATATTCAATGAGAGCTATAAAACTCTGCTTGGGGGTTTTGAAACACATTTTTGATTATTCTATTGAACAATGCTCATTTCCAAAAAAATTTAAACATTCTAAAATAGAAACATTACCTAAAGCAGCAGCCCCCCTGCTGGTTTGAATGATTTGAAGCCCATTAGTATTTCTAAAGTCATCGGAAGACATGTTCACACAGTGCAAATAATTTTAATAGTGATCGGCAGTCGGGCTTTAGAAAAAATCATAGTACCAGTAGCGCTCCAGTTAGTATAGTTGATGCAGTCAATAAAGGCATAGATGAACGGGAGGCTACATGTATGGTTTTGTTGGATTTTTCTAAAGCCTTTGACACCATAGATCATGATATTTTACTTTCAAAACTACACTTCTTAGGATTGTCAAGAAACAGAATTGATTGGTTCGAATCATTCATTCGTAATCGTAATCAGTGCGTTACAATTACATCGAATAATGGTGATGTATCTTCATTATTCAAGAGAGTAACTTGTGGTGTTTCTCAAGGAACAATCCTTGGTCCTCTCCTATTTTCAATCTATGTCTCAGACATGAAATCATTTTGAGACTCCAGTGAGTTACATCAATATGCTGACGACTCGCAAATATGCGTCAGATTTGACCCGGAAAATTATTTACAAACACAAATAACAATTCAATCAGAACTTTCTAAAATAAAAAAATTCGCCAAAAGTCATAGTCCGAGGATAAATTTAAGCAAATCTACTACATTTTTATATTTTTGTTTTCAATATTTTGAAATATAAGGAGCTAAAATATTTGTTTATTCGTTTACACACTCATGCTCATAAGTATAGCACTAGATATCACGATAATTTTAGAATACCAAAACAAAATACAACGACATACCATAACTAATTTTCTTGTGTCACAGCCCGACTGTGAAATGATTTGCCAGCTGAATTCAAAAACACATCCTCGTTTGTTTTTAGGAAAAAAAATTAAAGAATATCTAATAGCGAATCAAGCCTCAGAAACTTAAATAAAAACTTCTTCGTAGATTATTATTCATCTCACTCATGATTACTGGTTTAATATTTATTTGTATACATACCATTCGTTAAGTGCTCGTTGTCTCTTCTTTCTTTTTAGCTATTACTCGAGAATACATGTTGTATTCTATTTAGAATAATATAACATGGTAACCGTTACTACTGTCACCATCATTGGTAGATTTAATATTTATATCTATGTATGAATTGCTATATCTTTTCTTCGCGTAGTTCTTATCATCATCATCATTGTTATATGTAATTAAAAGCATTAGTCATTTGTGTTGTAACTTATCGAATGGCAGGATCGAAGATCAATTTAGTTGAACCCTGACCATGTTCACCCGCATATTTTACAATAATGTTATGTTATATTTATATTTATTTATATCCTGGGTAAATAAAAATAAAGTATAAACATAATATTTGTAACTCTATATGAGCAAATTTACGAGTGTGTGATCTTGCCTATTATTTCACAGTTTTATTAGTGAATCAAATTAATTTTATATCCAGTGTGAGTAAAGATTCACCACAATTTATGAATCATTCATCCGGTTTTGTTGAATGATACGTGCTCTTTCAACAAATATTATTTGTTTCATTATTGTTTCATTTACTCAGTTAGTAGTGTTTCAGATATTTTCTTCAAGAATATGTATAAACATTTGACTTTTATAAATTGTAAAATTTTCTTACAATTGATTTGGAATGATACTTGTTCATCCACTATAGTTTCCTTATTTTTTTTAGATTGTGTAATCAATAAAGTAGGTATTAGATAGTGTGGTTGGAAAAAGCTGAATATATTTTATAACGGGTTTTAGACAGATTATTTTATATGAAAAATTGTTGTTAATCTTAAAGTAAATTTTGTAATTATTAGATTCTTTATATCTCAGTTCCTCTATACGGGGACTTTTGAAAATTAAGTTGTAACAGAATTATTATCCAGGTTGTATTCCATTATTTGGAACAAGTTTTTAGTACTATAGAAGTACTGAAGTTGTATGGATTAAAATGTCATACCATACAGAATGTATATTTTTTGTAACGTAGTAATTTTTTTAATTAATATAGTTTGTTCGTTTTTATAAATGCTTTAATTATTTGCATAGTATTCTTAACTAGATTGGCGAGGAACATAATTTGAAGGATTCCAGCTCTATAAAAATCTATAACATCTATATATTGGGAAGACGATTCTTCTCTGCCGCTCGATAAAAAACGCCAGTGAGTTTTTATAAGTTAATCACACTCAGTATAGCCCTTCATAATCTTGGTTACAACATATTAACCAAGAAAAATAAAGTATTCAAGGCCGGTGCATATCAATCCGAATGTAATCATTCTCTTGATTTATAAAAATAAAGAGCGGAAAAACACTGTGACGTAACACAGTTGTAGGTTAATAGTACTAATGTCAACTGTACGAGTGTTTGTTAAATCTCAATATTTCTTCAATTTTTTTATAAATCAAGAAAATCATGAAAACGTGTCGAGAGATTCTCGATCATCCATCAAACGTACTCAGAGGATTTTTTTTATGCAACTTCCTAATTGTAATATGATGATAGGAATTCATATCAAAAACGTTAGCTTTCAACATTGAATGAATTCACCTACCGTTGACGAGCTTCTTCCTGGTCGATAGTTAACTTGGTAACAAAATGAATGTCACTTATTAGGTATATGGAAATCTTTATTATTCAGATAATACAGGTGTTGCAAAATTAAATTTTTTTTTTTTAAATTATTAAAATTGGTAAAATGAGTATTTGCCTGATTTGCAGATTTTAAATTTTTTATTGTTTTTAATGATAAATTGAAACATAATTTCCTTCACATTTTAATTATTTTTCCGTGCTGCAGACGAGGTTGCAAATTAATGAAAACATTGTACGTCAGGATATCTCCACTTGCAACCATTATTTGAGACTTTTGTAATAATTCCCATACTTATTTTAATTAAAAAAAAACAATTTCATGAAAAAATATGTTTTCCGTTTGATCTAAGAGGTTGCAAATCAAAACTCTTCTCAAGAACATTATTTTAGTTATTTTTTCGAGTTTGCAGAACTTTTGGATTTTTCATCAAAAAAATTAGTATCAACAACATTTTTTTGTTATAAAACAAAAATTTCTGTTTTGTTTGAATGGTTGCAAGTTTATCAGAGGATAAAAATTGCTATTTTTCAAAACTTCGAAAGTTTGCAGAACTTTTGCAAATTTTTCCTCGTTAATAATGTAAAAATTCATTTAATCCTGATTTTCAATATCTTCGTTCAGAAAAAAGGGTTTCAAAATCAGACTGAATATCCTTTGAATGTACTCTTCACTCTACTGAAGTTTCGAAACTTTTGTGATTATTATTGAATTTTGGGAAAATCCTGTCCATCTCTACTGGCCTTCGGTGATATTATTGAAAATAAACTTGGGAAAGAGTTTTAGATCCAAATGCCAAATTAAATGAAAAAATCTCAGAATAGGTTACAAACGCAATTAAATTGAAAAGACATTTTGGAATGAGTTTGAAATTGAAATTGAAGAAAATCTCGTCGTCCAATAATAAGAATGCAGGGGTTACCATTCATTTGAAAAATGAACAAATTGGTAAGGGAAAAAATCAATTCCACTTGACCAAGCCAAAAAGAACGGCAAGGGATTAGATTGAAACTCAAATATAAGCAAATCATATCTGGAAGATTTTCACCATTACTGTTAGCGGGAATCGGTGCACTAGGATCATTGATTGGGGCGGGAAGTGCTATTGCCAATACGGTTATTGATAGTAAAGCAAAAGATAAAGAATTAGAGGAACAACAAAGACATAATAAAACAGTAGAAGAAAAAGGGTAGAAAAAGAGAAAAAATTACGGCGTTAACGGATTCAGATATTCTACTGTATTCGAAACATATTAAAAATTTCAGAGGTTGTTTCATGAAAGATGAATTACCACCGAAACATGATGAAGTTGAGTCTGAAATATTAAACCTGAACCATTCTAGTCAAAATGGATCATTGGGTGGCTTGGTTTGAAAAGGGTGACTTTAAATTATATTTCGATTCTTTTGGAAATGTTAATCCTCCGATTGAACTTGTTGAAGATAATCTCTATCAAAACGAGGACCGGTATCAAAATTTCAGTGACCCACCCATTTGCGGGCACTTGTTAATTTCCCTCCGTAATATAAATAAAATCTGAAGCATTTTACATATTCAGACACTATGTCAATAAAAATGCCTATAAGTGTATTCGCTCTCTACTGGTGGCTTTACCCATATATATTGAGCTATTGGGTGAGAATAACTATGAATGTGTTTTTATAAAAGTAACACGTCCAGAATGAAATAAATATTTTAGACAAGATCAAAGAAAGACTTCGAGCAGATGAAATACATTACATAACCTATTTCAACGAAATTATCACCGAATGTGATTTAGTCCAAATTATTCATGAAATTTTATAATAATATTCATACTCAGTTGGTATGGAAATTCGAAATGAAAAAATATAAAATAAAATTCTCAAAAGAATATAATATAAAATGGATACGATAGTATTTCCAGAATATAGTTCTATAACTCTGAAACAGTTGGTAAAAACTGTCAAGGATTATAGAAACCAATACCAGCTTCCCATCTCTAAATTTCACATGATGAGAAAAGAAACCTTATACAATTTATTGAAAGAGAAGATAATATAATGAGAATCCAGAACTGATGAAACCAGACCTCCCAATAAACCAAAGGATGGTGATGATTTTATATCCTCATTACCAAAATACACTCGAGCAGTTGAAAGTGACTGCCAAGGATTGACGGAATAAATATCATCCTCCCATCTCTAAATTTCATAAGATGAAGAAGAAACATTGTACAATCAGCTGAAAGAGAAAATTAAAATGTTTTATTCCAAAGAAAATACGGAAAGGCTACTTGAAATAAAAGAAGCTCGATTGACACTACCAAAATACGATGCTATAAATATCAAACAGTAGAAAGTGGCTGCTAAGGATCTGAGAGATGAATACTATATTCTCATCTCTAAATTTCACAAGATGAAAAAAGAAACATTGTATCAATTATTGAGCGATGAAATAAATAAGTTTAATGATGCACAAGAGAAATGTGAACAAAGTTATGTTCGAATAATATTAGCAAAGGCGGCGTTTGGTAGAATGATGTTTTCTGTTATTCTGGTAAACACGATTTGATAAGAGCTTTAACAAAAGAAATCTGCAAAAGTTCAGTTGGTTGCTGTGGTTAGGTATTATGAATTAAATTCAACAGATGATGTCGTAGGTTACCATAAACATTTTTTTCAATCTAAAGGTCACCAAATCGTTGGTAACCATGAAGACACCTATGAATGATGTAATAAGTGAAGCAAAAAATGAGAGTGTGAGAAAATTCGCGGATTTCACATCAAAGAACACAAAATAGAGGTTTGACAGAGTTATTGAAGTACTTATACAATCTGATAAATACGATCCATTGCGAAGAGGAACTGGGAAATCACACATCTCCAATGGTTGAAGAAAGACACCAAGTAGATAACATTCCTTATACAGATCCATCCCTCCAATTGCAAGGAGGGACTTCTGTGAAATTACCGGACTTTATTGTCAACAAAAAGTGTTGCATTATTGTTATGAAGAAACGAATAAATTCAAGTGTTTAAAATAAGAGTATTTGAGGTATTTTGAATATGCCGTGGAAAGCATGTTAAATCCTGTTGATAAACACAATGATCGTCCATCCTGTTATGTTATGACATCGAAAAATATGAAAGCTTGAATATGGTCTATCCTGTTGAGCTGATCCCCAGAAATAATGAAACATATGAAAATTTCCTCAATACATCTATCAAGTTGGAAAGGGAAACATTCTCAATTGGATATGGAATAGAAAGATTTTTCTGTGAATTGAAAAATCTTCCTTTTCGATATCCAATTGAGAATGTTTCTCTTTTCAACATGAATACCCCACAAGAGGTTATCTTGACGATGGAAGATAGTGACTAAAGTTTATCTTCCAGTCGCAGATGATTCCACATATAATTTTATGAATATCCTGTTAATTTTTTCAACAAATCACATCTATCAACATTTACAAATTTTCTGATACAACAATCAAACTGCTATATAAACTTATGCATATAAGTGTGAAATGTCATGCAAAGTTTGAAAAGGAAGAAAAATTAGAAGAACACATAGAAGTATTCATCCATGAAAAAACAATAATAAAAATGCCTGAGGATTGTATTCGAAAATATAGATTAACTCTTTATTTTGAGTGTACTCTGGAGAAAATCGATGTATCTGTAACTGATACAACAAGATACATTCATGATCATGTCTCAAATAGTTTCTGCTTTCATACAGTCGATGGAATAAAATTAATTAGAAGCAATGACAGAAATTAACCAATGAGAAAATTTAACGAGGTTCTCATTTCGTATGGAAAACGTTATAAAGAGTTTCAAGAACAAAACAAGTAGACAGAGGGGACTGACGAATCCATCAATGAATATAAGAAGACAAAAGTCTGCCACATTTGTAATACTACATTTTCTGATACCAAGAATAAAGTGGACCACGACCACGTCACTGGACAATTCAGATGAGCGGCGTGCAACGGCTGTAATTTGAATTTACAACTACCGAATTTCGTTCCAGTCGAAATTGAGTGGATCAGATATGAATATAATTCCAAACACCAACGAAAATTTCATCACCTTCACCAAGAAGGTGAATAATGGACAATATGAACAGTCCTACGACCAATCATAGTGTTTCAAATGTAGAAAACTTTGTAACAAAATTCAAGGAAAATCTGGGAAATGTAGCAATAAGATGAAGATCGAATGAAAGGGGGATAAGTTTGATATATTCACAAAATTTCGATTTATTGATACGTTCAGGTTTATAGACATAAGTCTCGAGAAGGCAATAAACAATTTGGCAGAAGTCAACAATTGTTTTTGTGTGAAATGTAAATCAAGGCAAGAAATAATAATGAATATGGAATTTCAACCAATTGAAAATGGAGTCTTGAAATTGATTGCAAACTTTCGTTGAATAAAATCGATTGGTACTCAACATTTAATGATAAACATGTAACGCGGACCTTAAATTTGCGAAAAAAGTTATATTATGTATCTCGATGCCAATAATTTGTATGGGCACGCGCTATCCCAGCCACTTCCGGTTGGTAAATTTGTTGGATACAATGAGTGTGATAACACCTCGAATTTGAGAAAACCAAAAGATTGCACCAGATGAAATTCTAAAGTTGAAAGATGACGGGCGATGGGATAAACATTTATTGTTGATTTGAAAGTGCCGAAAGAACTTCACGATAAATTCAAAGACTATCCACTACTGCTAGAACATTAAACACCTGACAGTAATGAGTTGTCGGAATACCAGAAACAAATGATTGAACAAAAAATTGGGACAATCCCCAATGATACAAAATTATTAAATACTTTGGAAATGAAGGAATATTATGTGATTGGAATGTTTGGGACCGGGCATTATTTTGAAAGAGGTCGAAAATTAAATCATGTTCGAACAGAAAGCTTGGCTGAGCCCTATATCGAGAGAAACACAAAACTATGTCAAGAGGCTAAAACTGATTTTGTAAAAGATTTCTAAAAGTTGATGAATAATGCCGTGTATGGTGAGCAGTTGGAGAATGTAAGGTTACGGTGTAACGTCAAATTGATTAGAACACTGGAGTCTTTCAACAGACACAAAGAATATGAAACCATATTAGTGAATTAGTGGATTAACCATATAGTGGATTCGTTGTATTGGAATTGTCGAAATTCACTTGTGCTGACATAGTTGCAGCGTGTCATTTAGCAAATACTTCTGAGCCCGCAGGTGCTGCAGTAATGTCCAGCAAAAAATTGAAATGAAAGAAATATCAAAATATTGGATATAATTATCTTTTCCATCCAATAGCTGTCGAAACTTTTGGTGTCTTTGACCCTGAATCTCTGTCTTTTATTCATGAAATTGGAAGGCGGTTGGGCCGCGCTAGAAAAGATAAACGTTCAATGTCATTTTTGATACAAAGTATTAGTAGAGCAATTCAAAGGGGCAATGCTTCTCCTGTAATGGGTACAATTCCTACATCGCATCCACTGGATGAATTATTTTATCGTCCCAATTTTCCTACGAGATAGATATCAGTTATCAGTGAGATAATTTTATGACAATCGAAAGCTCGTTCCTTGGTAACAGCCCGAAGCCGAGGGCTGAGGGCTGTTAACAAGCAACGGGCTTGAGAAATTTGTCATAAAATTATGAGGCATTTGTCAATGTCCGAGGGATTTTCGGCGGAAATTTTTTTGACAAAAGAATTTATAACTCAACACAATGAAACATTTAGTTATTTATCAAAAGTACAGTTAGTAAAAGTACAATTATTAAAATTTAACTTAACATTAGATTCGTTGCTGTTTTCTACTATAGAAGATCTATTACTGCGCATAATATTTATGATATTGTTGTGGTGTATGGTTTTATAGAATTTTGATTGCTATGACCAGTAATTTTCAGCACTTGTTGTTCTTCTACACCACTTTTTGCAAATTCGCTTACAGCAGTTGATCTATTCGAGTGATTTGTTATCTTTTTGTCCTTTACATTCAAGCCAATTGCCTCAGCAGCAGATTTAGTCCATCCATTCATTGTATTTCTGGCAACAGGTACATCATCGTTCCATTTGTCAATTTCATTTTTCCAGTGTCGATTTGGTTTTAAGAACAGTCGTGGTGAGGTAATATTGTCGCCTTGTTTTGACATCAGTTTATGAAAAAGACGTACAGGACAGCTTTGTCTTTCACTATTGGAAACCAACCATTTCTTACTTGTACAGCTTTTGGAACCACTTTGGCACGTTTTACTGAACACCGGATTGTATTCAATGCGATTTGTTGGAGAGTCATCGTTATTTTTCTCGATTTGAAAAAAATCCACCAGACAAGCAACTGCCTCTCTTCCTCGCCACGCTAATTCTACAGCAGCAATATGGTGAAATTTACGCATGACACCTTCAGGAGTATTTTCATCCCATAGCAATATTATTTTTTCCAGACAAATTTGACGAAACTGAACTGGACCTACGTTTACATGGATCTGCTTGTAGTTTCTTCCTGATTGCATCGTAGGTATCTCGGGCTGGTTCAAATACTATATTGTTAAACGGGTCAATCATAATATTATAGTCATTATAGTACTTTTCTTGCAAAAGTTGCACGAAACGTTCTACATTGTCTTCACCGTTGCTTCTTGGAATTCGGTCCCGTCTTTCTTTCTTATATTGACCGCCCAATATTTCAGTATCAACGCCAATGCTTCTAAGCTTCTATGTTCATTTAATTCATATTCTCGTTCGCAGTAAAATTCCATGAATATTCCCCAAATATATTTGTGACTGTAGGTTGTATTTCTGGGAATTTTTTCATTGATTAGCGCCATTTATACTTTGAACATTCGCATTTCCAAAACGTGACATTTTGAAATTTATTTGGAATGAAGTTGTCAAACTCAATCGTGTTGTCATAGTGATTGATAATTACACTGAATGCAATTATCAGTGTAATGTTGACATGATTGGGTGAAATGGTTTCATATGACACAAAATGACAAAATTTGAATGGTTGTTAGAACTGTCAAAAAATTTTCAAAGATAATCACTCAGTACCTTCCAGAAAATCAATATCAGTTTCTCTATCACCTTCTTTGAATTACAGGAACATTGAACCTATGGATTCTACGTCAAACATAAGTGAGCACGCCATAACAACAAGAGACTCCATTTCTACATTTGGCCGGAGAGGATTGAAGAATGTAAGAAATACCTATTTTATGAATAGTATGATCCAGTGTCTTTCGAACACCAAGGTTCTGTTGGAATATTTGAAAAATGGTTTTTATATGGAGGATTTGAATACTACTACATTAAGAATGGAAGGAAATCTAGTGAAATCTTTTATATCTTTGATGGAAAATATCTGGAGTCCTGATTCTTCTCGGAAAATGGTGGATACTTCATATTTCGTCCGTCTATTCAGAAGTTTCGTTCCTTCCTTTGATCATAACGTCCCAGCAGATTCGGAAAAGTTCATGAGATACCTTCTGGTAGGTTTACATGAAGATTTAAAAAAGGCGAGTGCAGAGAATCATCCATCACCAAACGATTTTGTTATCATGAATGATAATCAGAAAGCTTCCATTTCTTGGACAAGATATCTGTCTACTCATAATTCCAAAATTGTGGATACATTTACCGGTCAGCTGAAGTCTATATTGAGATGTACTTTTTGTAATTACTGCACCGTTCCTTTTGAATTTTTCTGGGTACTTTCAATACCTATTCCAGACTTGCCAAACGAAGTCTTGAATTTAACACAATGTTTTGAACTGTTGACAGAAGAGGAGACTTTGACTGATGATGCGAGCCCATACTGTTCAACTTGTGGAATGAAAAGAGAATTCAAAAAGATGATTCGTGTACAAACATTTCAAAAAAATTTAGTTATACATTTAAAACGTGTTTCTTCGGCTGATGGCAGTAAATTGGACAATATGATAAATTTTCCCATACAAAATTTGAATTAGGACCAATATTCTGCTCATGATGGAATGAATACTCTTTATAATATCTACGCCATATCTAATCATAGCGGCAGCATTTCCAATGGACACTATACAGCATATTGCAAACACCCTTATTCTAGTTGAAAATGGAAACATTCTCGATTGAATATTGAATAGAAAGATTTTATTGTTGACACCTCTCCGATGATTCTCTCATCTCCCAGGGAGCATGTGTCCTTTTCTATGAGAGAGTTGATGATCTGAATTCTGATGGTGTTGTGGGTCGTTCCGGGTTTTTCTCCAACTTAAACAGCAAATGCGCCATGACTTCGAGTCTCGGTCTTCAATCTAGATTTTCATCTTGGTATTATTTTATATTAAAAACTTGGCTTTTGTATTTCTAAATTAATTTTTATATCTATGTATTATTCTCAAAAAAATTCGTGATGTTAATATAAAGATGTAATATTGAAAAAATGATCAAGAGTTCTGGTGAATCTTTCGACAATAGGTGCTTTATTTTCGGTACCGGTGTCATAGATTTGGATGTGGTATTTTTTTAACACACGTTTGAGATCGTTGTTGTAAAATTCCTCACCCTTGTCAACATGTAATAATTTTTGTTTCCTTTGTTTTCAAGGGTATGCACCATGCATATTTTGAAAATGCATCGATTACATTTAAAATATATTTATACCCACCATTTGCTCTCAATAGTTTTTTGTATGTGTTATCGGCTGGTTCATGCTTTGTTCTCAAAGTATATGTGTGATCTTCTGTTTTTCCCTTTGGTCTATAAAAATAATATAAAGTTTAGTCAAAGTATCTTACTATCTGAATGGAAACGGGCCAACAATTAATTCTGGTTTTCAATCAAACTACATAGAGAAGGTTGAATCTTCCTCTGTTGTTGGTAGCTTACTTAATTTTGATTTGGGATTCTTTGAAGATTTAAAAATGGCAATATACAAAGGTGTCTTTGAATTAATTTTCACTCGAAATGACGATCACCAAGCCATTCACAAACAAACAGGTGATCCAAGAGCAGAAATAGTCATCGAAGAATTTCTTATTCGTGTACCGGTTATAATGATAGGGCAAAAATTGAACTAATTGATGAGTTTAAGAAACTGTCGGAAAAAAATAATATATCTTCAACTTCAGATCATGGCAGTGCAATCAACAAAAAAATGTTAATGGAAAAACCCTCAATTTAGATGTTACCAATATCTATAAAAATGTAACCAATCCATTATTTGGTATTGTGGCTTTTCAGACTACAAAGAATCAAATCATGACCAACATAAGCATTGTGGTACATTTGATCACTGTAAAGTGAAGAATGTTTGGTTCGAAGTTAATGGAAGAAGATATCCTGAGGAACTGATGGATTTGGACTGTATTCCATCGCATATGATATGCAAACCCACTACAATAAAATGTTTGTGAAATTACCCCTGATGTATCTCACTCCAAACAACTTCAAAGAAGCAAGACCCTCTCTTCGTGATTGACAACGAGATAACCACAGAAAATCAGTGATTCGAAAAATAACATTCTTTTACATGTTGACTTTGATACACCACCTCCTCCTAATACTATTTGTTATGTTTGTATGGTATCAATATGACATTGTTAACAATACCATTGGAGATATTATTTTAATGGAAGTAAAAATTGTTGTTGGTTTACTTTTTGATGAATTCCTGGGGTGCGGTTGGGATTTTTTGGTGACTTATTTTTACATTGTACTTTTTCAATATAATGATGTATATTTTGAAAATAATTCAAATGAAAATAATTTTCTTAAAATTTATTTTTTCAATTTGATTACGTCATTCTTTGAATATAATTCAAATGCAAATTTTGTATTAAAAATTAATTATTGAAAATAATTTTTTTTTCCAAATTTTTTATTTTTTGTTATCTGGTCTAGCTCCGGCGGTTGTAATTTTCAGATGACGTCATTTTTTTAATTTTACCTTTTCATTTTTTGAAAATAATTCCGGGTATTTCAATAAACTCTTCTCTATCCTTGACAAAATAATAAAAACCGCTGAAAAAATTACTAATGAGGAGTTTATATCGAAAGCTGATAATAAAACGAATGCTACCTGATCTTTGATCAAGATAACTCAATCTAATATCAATAATCAAGAACAAAGATTTCTTGTTCAAATTGTGCTAATTAATTTTTCTTATATACTTCATTCCTGATTTTATCTGTAATGAGAGTTATGATTTGACCCTTGTGATCAGATAGTGCTGAACTTACAACTGAACTTTTTTCGCAATCAAAGTTTATAAAAATATTATTTATTCAACTGAAGGAAATAGTTGTAACTGTACTTATGTTATGTTCTATGTGAGCAGTGAATACCTTACTTTGTGCACATTGATTTTAAAATCTCCACATAATTTAATCTTGAAACTCACTTGAATGCTCATTTTGGTGAGATATTTTCTATTAGTAATCCAAGATTTGCAGCGAATTCGACAATCCACGAATGGAAGTTCTTCTTGTTTATAAGCAAGATCCTATGCAAATTCCTATCTTACATGTAAATATCAAATTTGTTCCAAAGGTTATATAATCCACTCAATAGAGTCCTGAGTTTTGAAAAACTCGGAATTTTCTCAATGTTTTTTTTTTAATTTTTGCCTAATTAAGAATAATATTCCAATTTTAATTTTTCAAGTCCTTTGTTTTGAAAAACCAGAATTTTCTCAATGTAATTCTCCTTTGACAAAATAACCAGCTAAGAAGAACGACAATAATTCCACGCAATTCAATCAGTTTTTCATTCTAGTCAGATTTGACAATTTGCGTTGCAGTCCTAATTAAGAATAATATTCCATATATTGTTACGATATATCTGTTACATTTCTTATTGATATGCTCAGAGATATAAAATAATTAAGAGTAGCTCAAGTTATCTTATTAACTCTGATCGATGAATCCCTATTGGAAATCTTAGCGCCATCTAACGGCGAACAGTCATTAGAGTTGAGAAGAATATGATCGAACGCAAGAGGTTTGAGAGGACGATTTTGGTATTATATGATAGAACGTACGATTCTCGCCCTTCTTAGCGATCGAGCTTCGATGGAGAGATCGTGGTTCTGAAACTTGCCAGTCATTGAGTAATGAAGTAGAATTTGTTCATGTTAAAATAACTAATAAATTAGAGCATTTTCCTTTCTTCTGCGAAAGTGATTTCAAATCAGTGGGTTCCGTGTGATATCAAGATATATAAGAATGATCTTTTTTGACTAATTTTTTTTAAATATATCACGTTCAGATATTTTCAACGAGAACGTGAAATATTTCTCCAGAAAGAATTAATTTATATCTGGACTCATGTTCAGTAAAAAGCGATTAGATTTATTTAGGTCAATCCGATAATTGATTACAGGGCCGCACCTTATTGATTTTCCCAAATTAGTTCAGGGGAAATTATAAAAATCATATGTGATATATAATGGAATCAACATATTAGTGTTCTGTATCATCTTATTAGATTGCTTACTCTGACAAGGCTTCATTGGGGTTCAAAGAGGGTTTTCCAAATATATGGTATCACCGTATTTGGATATATTTTTGGTGTCAATCACAAGAAGTGTACATATTTATTACTTGAGTTTGGAATTTTTATCATACTGAAGAGCTTTGTGAAAAAGTATTTGACGAGTGGTCAAAGATGGATCTTATAAACCTGCTCTGGATATCATTGAAATTGAAGTCATTTTTGTATATCAAATTCTGATTTTATTCTTAGTAAAATATAGTCTTGGCTGATCAAGATCAGAACAACTCATCTTTTTTTTATATAGAGCAAAAATGAATTTTTGTCCAAATCTAATCTTAATTCTTCAATTTCAGTAATGAATAGAACTGAAAAATCTCAGCACAAGCTGATTTGTATGCTCAATTAATTTCAAGCAATAATCTCTTGATGAGATTACACTCATTTGTAACAACTTTGCGTTGAGGAGTGCATTGAGAAATTCCAAATTCGAAGAAGATAAATTCTCTTATCAAATTCTGACACAAGCAATATTGTTTTTCATGTTGTATTGCTGAGAACTATCATCCCATGGACAAGAAGCTGATGCTTGTATGTTCCACCTGATCGGTCGCCCAGCAGCCATAGGTACCCCCTGATTGCGAGCCATACGACTACGTGAAGTCTAGCTACGCTACACATTACACAATCAGAGATACATCGTCATCGATAAAACCGACAAGTTCAGCAACCAAAAGCAATATTTCTTATTTTTTTTTGGAAACAAAAAACTTCACACAGCAGACACATGATACATATTTGTCATGCAACAGAAATTTATGTATATTTTTTGTAAATAGACAAATATAAGTTAGGTATTTGTTTTATTGTTGTAGTTATTTACAGAATGGAACGTTATTTGATTTGCAATTATTATTGAATTGGAAATTTGAATTTTTATCCTAATTTAACAAAAAATTCTGGCGTCCATTCAAATTTACAATTTCTTAAACCTTTGCTTGGAACATAAATAAATTTGGAACTAGCAAGGCGGTCCAAAGAACTCCACACCGCTCATCACTGAATAGTCTGGGCATTCTATTACAATAACTAACTTGTATTAACATTACATTGGCGCCCAACGTTTAAGTGACTATTTAAAATTGTTTTTTTGAAAAACATTATTTTTTGTTTTTTCTTTCTGTAAGAACACAGCAATAAACTTCAAACGTTGGTTTGGAAATTTATCGCTGAACTTGTCGAATTTTATCTCGAAGTATTTTATCTGACTTTATTTTTCTGAATTGATATTTGCTTGCTATAGGGTATTTTGATATATATTATTGATATATTTGATATATTTTGACATTATTTATGGTTGGAAGGACTTTTGGTAATAATTTTTGCTTGAAATATTCCTTGAGTTAATTTTTTTCTGAAAATTTTTAAACAGTGGAAGTTAATCATCTGGGAGGTTTTGAACTTGATTGTGAGCTTAAAGTAGGAACTTAGCCAACAGGTGACGTTGACAAACGTAGGAAATTACTAAGAGGCTTTTGAGTCAAAAAATTCGAATCGAGGCTTTTCTGAGGGTTTTGTAAATTGTTATACACATGATGAAGATGTAGCTCAAATTAAAGAAACGTTGCAGGATTTGAAAGCAAAAATTGACTCCTAGAATTCATAAATTAGTGACGGAAAATAACATTGAGGTGGAAGCCAAAAAGCTTCTACATATAGAAATGTTAGAGCTTGAGGGTGATTTAGCTGCTAGAATACCGGAAACGTCATCTGCTCAAACGTCCACTCTTATACTAGCTCAAATCAACAGCCACCTCATTCCAATTTTCTAAAAGCAGTTCTTCCATATAAATGGAATATTCATTTCAGTGGTGATTCTCGTAATGAATCATTAGTATCTTTTCTGGAAAAAGTTGATGCTAACATTTTTGCACGAAATGCATCGAAAAACGATCTATTTTTATCTGCTGGGGATCTATTTAAAGGTCGAGCATGGATTTGGTATAACAATTATAGGAAAAATTTCAGAAATTGGGATGAATTAAAGATGATTTCTTGCCATATTTTTATGATAAAGATCTGGAAATTGAAATTATTAATCGAACTCAAGGTTCGTCTGAAAAGGTTGTGATATATATTTCTTCAATGGTTGGTCTTTTCGATAGATTGAAAGAAAAACCTAGTGTAAAGGAAATGGTGAATATCATACGAAGAAATTTATTACCTTATTTCATTACTCATTTATCTTTGTGTGATATTGGTAATATATCTGAGCTGAGCAATTTGTGCAAAAAAGTGGAGGAGTCTCGTGATTTATCCTTTGGGTTGCGGCAGCAGATTGACACATGTGCGGTCAACAAAATCCATTCTCGTGAGGACCTCACTGCAGCACAGCAGAGCAAGCTGGATTAAGTTGTTGATTTTTTTTCAGAAATTGCACCAGCTGATAGGATAGGCAAAACACATTCTTGGCTGCACCAGTTCGACAGCGGCAGTATCCTTTATCTCCTGCAATGCTGAAACATCTCAATAAGGAAGTGGATGAAATGCTGGAAATGGGCATAATTCAACCTTCGCAGTCTCCATTGTGCAACCCTGTTTGGTTGATGGAGAAACATTCTGGCGATTTTAGGGTTGTGTTGGATTCCAGAAAATCGAATTCTGTAACGATAGCGGATGCTTATCCAATGACTCTCATTCACTCAATATTGAGTAAGTTGAGAGATGATAAGTTTATTTCCTCGGTAGATTTGAAAAAGGCTTTCCATCAAATTTGTTTAACGCCTTCCTCTTGTCCTAAGACAGCTTTTGCGATACACGGTAGAGGCCTATTTGAATATGTGCGCATGCCTTTTGGCCTTCCTTGCTCAAGTCAAACTATGTACCGTTTGATGAATTTAGTTATAGGCCCGTCCCTTGAACGGACTTTGAATGACTTTTACTATATTGATGATATTATTATTGCAACTCCAGACTTTGAAACTCATATGGAAATTTCGCTTAAGCTCAGGGATACCTTAAAGCACGCTGGTCTTACTATCAATTATGAGAAGTCTCAGTTTTGTAGACCATCCCTTAATTTTCTTGGTTATGTAGTTGATAAAGAGGGTCTCAGAATGAATGATTCTAAAGTATCTGCAATTTCGAAATATGATAAACCTAAGACAACCACACAAATCAGACGACTGGTTTGTATGGATGGGTATTAAGAAGGTTTCTCAATAATTTTTCTTCATTATGAAGTCAATAACTGATCTTTTGAGAGGTCGAAAAAAGGGCAACCTATAGAATGCTCTGATGAAGCTGACAAAGCTTTTGAAGAAATAAAAAAGTCTTCAACCACAGCACCTGTGTTAGCCAGTCCGGATTTTTTTCTTCCCTTCATTATATATTGTGATGCATCAAATACGGGCGTAGGTTCCGTTTTGTATCAAGAAACTGATGGGATTGAGCATCCTATAGCATATGCTAGTAAAACTTTGAATAAGTGTCAACGTAAAAAATCGGCCACTGAAAAAGAGCTGCTTTCAGTGATTTTTGGCATTGAAAAATGTAGGTGTTACATTGAAGGCACATATTTCAAAGTTATTACTGATTGTGCAAGTTTAGTTTGGCTAAATAACATGTCTAATCCTTCTGGAAGATTAGCCAGATGGGCAGTGAAAAAAAAAAACAAGAATTGATGATCTTTAAGAATTACCAGAAATGATCACAAAAGTCAGAGAGCTAATTCGTAGAACTTATGACAAAAATACCAAGGTATATAATTTCCGGAAACGTGATACCAAATATAAAGTTGGTGATAGAGTACTTAAAAATAACTATATATTGTCTAAAGCTGGAAACGCATTTTCTGCTAAACTTGCTCCTAAATTCATTCCTGGTATTGTAGTTAAAGTAATATCTCCTTTAGTTTATTTATTGAAAAATGAGAATGGTGCTGACCTAGGTAACTGGCATGTAAAAGATTTAAAATCTGACCCAAATTTTCTTGATTCAGATGATGACTCAGATGAGTCAGGATCAGAAACCTTCCAGAACTCTGAAGAAGAGCTATGATTTTTTTTGTTCATTTTTTGTAGTTGTGCAGTGGACGGCTTAAGAATATCACTGTAGGGGCATTAACCATGCTGCGGAAAAATTCCGACCAAATGGCTACTTCGTCTTTAATCTGATTTTTGGGAGAGTTATCTGGGTGAATTTAGAAACATTTTGTACCTTGATACTTTTGGTAAAACATATAAGTATTTTTGAATAATTTGGCATAAATATGAGGTTGGTCAAAACTTTTGGTTTGGCAGAATATTTTTTCTTTTGCAAATTTAATTGAGGTCCAAAATTGTGGTTCTTCTGTTGATATGATGACTGGAGCGGTCAATTTATCTTAATCTTTTTAGTATTTTGGATTTAGATATACTTTATCTCAAAATTTTTGCCATGGACTCTTTGAAAAGGTAAATTTCTGAGCACTCATATCTTTCATACTATCACTTGATCTTTGTTATCATTTGGGTCGTCATACGATTCAGAGCAGAATAAAATATTTTGATTCAACACTTGAAAATTTCTAAGAGACTCGGTTTTGTTGGGTGTGGGTATAGTTCAGCCTGGCTGTAAATTTTTTTTGACGGGATCACTGGAAGGGAAAATATTGGGGGTCATGTACGGCTGGTAGTGAGCCTACGGGCGATCATAGCTTACTTACTTACTTACTTAAGTAGCGGCTGAATTTGGCTACTGTATTGACCTGAGTTCCTATTGATTTGTCAGACTGAAGATTTGCTCGCAGTGGCAAAAATGGGAACACTCCCATACAATTTTGGCATTTTGTTTATGAACCCTATATTCAATTTTAGTTTGGTGACACTACAGTTACTCCAGTTGTTGGTGACAGCTGGTTAAATCAAATTGGTTGACCTTTATATTAATTTTTTTTTCACCAGGTGTGTGCTGAATGATGGGTTCCTTGTCCGGATTCGGTGGGATCGGTAGTTGTCTCAAATAATCTGGAGACATGTGGATAAAGATGTTCCTCACCGGCGCAGAAATAAAATCTGGCAGCCACGAGGGCATCTTGGCTGAATTATTTGGGAGGGCTCCGATCGTATGGTTTCTCAACCTGGATGTCGTCATTCATCAAAACCAATTTTTTTCTTCACTCATTAGTCTGTTATGAATACAGAGAGTTGAAGTTTCAGGTGGTAAACACTATGATTTGAATTTATTCCAATTTTTACCTTCACTCGTCTAGTCTGCTACAGTTGCAGATCGTTGAAGTTTCAGTTGGTACATACCAAAATTTATTATTTTTAAATTTGTTCAAATTCTCTTTTTTCCTCATCTCATTTAGGTTGTCATGAGTAAAACGAGTAGTAGCTTCAGAGTATAATTATTGAAACTTACTTTTTTTTTTTAATTATTAGTACCTTTCACCCATTTAGCCTGTCAGTTATACAGGGGGAATAAAAGTTTAGCTCGGTAAATGCTATAATTTAAATATATGAGTTTTTATCATTTTTGAGAAAAGAATTTCGATATAAAAAATTGCGAAGCACTGCTTAGCGATCGAGCTCCGATGAAGAGATCTTCTGAAACTTGTCAGTCATTGAGTAATGAAGTAGAATTTGTTCATGTTAAAACAACTAATGAATTACAGCATTTTCCTTTCTTCTGCGAAAGTGATTTCAAATCAGTGGGTTCCGTGTGATATCAAGGTATGTAAGAATGATCTTTTTTGACAATTTTTTCAAAATATGTCACGTTCAGATATTTTTAACGAGAACGTGAAATATTTCTTCAGAAAGAATTAATTTACATCTGGACTCATCTATTCACGTCATTCAGTAAACAGCGATTAGATTTATTTAAGTCAATCCGATTATTTATTACAGTGCCCCACCTCATTTATTTTTCCAAATTAGTTCAGGCGGAATTATAAAAACGACATGTGATATATCCAATGGAATCAACATATCAGTGTTCTGTATAATCTTATCAGATTGCCTCTGACAAGGCTTCATTGGGGTTCAGAGAGGGTCCTCCAAATTTATGGTATCACCGCATTTGGATATATTTTTGGTGTCAATCACAAGAAGTGTGATATAGTTGAATATTATATATTTTTCATAAGTTTTTGGATATATCTTTTGTATGTTTCTTATTGGGTGATAATCATCACAGAGCTGTGATTTTGCTTCTGACCTAGGTGAAGCGATTGCTTATATATATATATTTTTTTTTCTTTTTAATGTTCTGGTTCCCACGAAAAGGGATATCCTGTAATGTTCAGAGAACATCGTGGGAACCAAGGGAAAGAAGGTAGGAGTTGGTGTTCTTCTTAAATTTCTGGAGGTTGTATGCCTCGGGAACACCTCCTAGGCAATGAGTTCCAAAGCCTCGCTGTTCGTTGGATGAACGAGTCTTTGGAAAGTGATGTTCTGCAGGTCTCCAAAGTGACCACGAAGGGTGTGATGACTGAACTTGACGGGTTAGTCTCGAAGAGACTGCCAAAGCAGGAACGATTGTTGATATTTCAGAAGAGCATCGCCCATGAAAATATCTATAAAATAGAGACAAATCGCCAACTTTTCTACGGTGTTCCAGACAAGTGAGCGAGTTTGTAAGCGAGGCATCACCGACGAGACGAATTGCCCTTTTTTGGACAGAATCCAATAGCCTCAGGATATGTTTAGGTGCCGCGCTCCAAATATGGGAACAGTATTCCAGGACAGGTCGGATCTGTGCCTTATATATCATAAGCAGCTGAGTGGGGGTGAAATAGCTCTTAGCACGAAACAAAACCAAGTTTTGGGATGCACTTTTGGCAATGGACCTCACGTGATTTTCCCAGGAAAGGTTATTGCTGATAGTAATACCAAGCATCGATATGGATGACTTCAGTGGTATGGTTACTCCTGACAAAGTTATGTTAGGCACAGTGAGATCGGCTTTTCTAGAGAAAAGACATGCTTGTGTTTTGTTTGCATTGAATTCTACCAAGTTATTAGATCCCCACTCGAGAATTGTTGCTAAGTCCATATTTATATTATTAACATTTCTTCCTCGTTCATTTCTGGTTTCACGGGCTGATATAGGGGCCCTGGAAGAGAAAGCGGTATGGAGGGTACTATCATCGGCAAAGCTGTGTACTGGACATGAAGTTGCTTTCAACAGGTCGTTGATGTGAAGTAGAAATAGTTTTGGTGCGAGAATAGATCCTTGCGGAACACCAGCATTTATGAGTAGAGTGTCAGATGAAACTCCATCGACCACTACATGGAGAGACATGTTTGAGAGAAAACTAGCAAGCAGAGAACACAGCTGAGGGGGCAAGCCATAAGATGGAAGCTTGGCGAGGAGTCCCTGGTGCCAAACTCGATCGAACGCCTTGGAGATATCTAATGCCACAGCTAAAGTTTCTCCATACTTTTCATTAGATAGCTGCCATATATGTGAGACGTAAGCGAGCAGGTCACCAGTTGATCTCTGATGGCGGAAGCCATATTGCCTATCGTTGACAATTCCTGGAGTCTTCCAGATATTTCATGAGCTCGATGTTGATGGCTTTTTCCATGACCTTTGAAATAATAGATAGCAGTGCGATAGGTCTGTAGTTGCTAGGTAGGGCCTTTTGCCTTTTTAGGGACTGGCTGTACTCTTGCAATTTTCCAATTGGACGGAAATACCCCCAAATTGTAAGAGTGGTTGAACAACTTGCAAAGAACAGGTGTTAGTTCGGGGGCACATTTCTTGAGAACAATCGGCGGGATTCCGTCAGATCCACAGGCTTTGTTGGTGTTGAGACCCAGCAAAATCTTTCTGATAGTACGTTGGCGAAAGGTGATCTCGGGCATGTGACTGTCAATAGGTGTAATGTTCGGGGGTTGTTTTCCCGATGAATCCAGAGTGGAATTTCCAGCAAATAGGTGCGCAAAGATATTGGCTTTTTCCTGGGCAGTCGTTGCTAGTGTTCCATCTTCTTTGGTTAGAGGAGGAAATGAGCTGGAAGTGAAGTTTCTTCCCACAGCTTTGACGAAAGACCAAAATGAACGGGATCCGTTAGGACATTCAGCAAGTTTTGATCTTATTTTGGCATTGTGGGCATCTTTTGAGCATTCTATTGTCTCTTTGCATATGCCTCTAGCCTCGACATATGCTGCTCTGGTCTCAGGGCCCGGATTTTTTAGCCATCGATGGTATGCTGCCTGTTTGGAAGCCACAGCTCTAGAGCAGTTTCTGTTGAACCAGGTCTTATCGGTTGATGTTCTTCTTTCGGTATTCGGTATGTAAGTTTGCATCCCCAACATGATGATTTCAGAAATTGTCTCAGCACATCGTGTTGGATCTACTGAAGAGAAACAAACTCTCTTCCATGGAAACGCTGAGAAAACATACGAAGACCTTCCCAGTCGGCCGAATTGTAATGCCACATGAGACGGGGTGGTATTGTGCAGCTCGATGGTAAATGGAAAGAGCATGTTGTGGAGATGAGGGTGTGATCAGAGTTTCCAAGTGGGGCACAAACTTCTATTCTATACGGGTCAGGATTGGTGGTGAGGAAAAGATCTAGTGTATTGGCAGACTGGTTGTTGACATCAGGGATGCGGGTTGGTAGCTCGACCAGTTGTTCTAGACCATGAGTGATGGTGAAGGCCTCGGCTTGACGACCCGCATCATCTATTTTGTTAGAGAATTTGAGCCAGGCAGCGTTATGTACATTAAAGTCTCCCATGATTATGGTTTCAGCTGTTGGATGGTTCTCCTGAATGTAGCCCAGTTTGAGTGATAAAAACTCAAAGAGGTCGTTATATGAAGGTTCATTAGGTGATAGGTAAAGGCAGCAGAGGAACTTAGTCAGTTTGGTATCAGATAGCTTGAACCACATCACATCAAAGTCTTTCGGTTCCAAACTCTCTTCACACTGGCATGAAAGGTTAGCCTTAGCGTGAAGGCAGACTCCACCTTTGGACCTGAATCGAGAATGAAGTTCGTAACCAGGACAAAGCATATGGACCTTGTTGGTGGACGAGTTTACTTGTGTTTCTGTTAGAGCCAGAATATCCGGTTTTTTCGTCTGTAGGTGATGGTGGACGTCATTGATGTTCTTGTTGAGTCCGCGGATGTTGCAAAAATTCATCTTTAATGTTGAGTCCCCTCGAGTACCTCTCGCCCGGAAATCCGAATGGAGAGGTATTTTGCTTCCGGAGTGTTTTACTCTAGGAGACTTCATCATTATTACTATTAGGATGCACCTGAAAATAAAGCAGGAATGGGGGAAAAGGAAAGAGGGAGACCGGAAAGTATCGACCGAACACTGAAACATGGAATGATCTATTTCACAGCACACAAAGTCGATATGGTGGTATTTCACCGGGCGATGAGACCATCTTCCACCTACGGTTATCCTTTTAGTCGCCTCTTACGACAGGCAGGATTTACCATGGGGCTATTCTAAAGCCGACCCCATACAGCTAAAATATATATATATATATATATATATATATATATATATATATATATATATATATATATATATATATATATATAATATATATATATATATATATATATATATATATATATGAATTAAAAAATACAAAAGCAAAGTTTTAAATATAAAATAATATCGAAATGAAAATCTTGATTGAAGCCCGGGACTCGAAGTGATGGCGCATTTGCTGTTCCAGTTGGAGAAAACCCGGAAAAACCCACAACACCATCAGAAATCAGATCATCAACTTTCTCATAGAAAAGGACACATGCTCCCTGGGAGCTGAGAGAATCAATCTTGGAAAATACACGGCAGTCATCGAAGAGGTGCCAACAATTAGAATAAGGGTGTTTGCAATATGCCGTATAATGTCCATTGGAAATGCTGCCGCTATGATTAGATATGGCGTAGATATTACAAAGAGTATTCATTCCTTCCTGAGCAGAATATTGATCCAAATTCAAATTTTGTATGGGAAAATTATTCACATTGTCCAATTTACTGCCATCAGTCA